>CM039509.1:10096130-10116247 GCA_022432975.1 Begonia masoniana
ACCCTTGTCTTCTTCTACGGAATGACAATACTCAGGTTGAGTGCAAACCATAATGTACATCAAACTGCCAACTACAGACGCATAAGGAACTCAACTCATGTCTTCCTTGTCTGTCTTGTCTTTCTCACTTGTAGGACATTGCTCCGAATTGAGCTTGAAATGACCTGCAAGGGGAGAACACACAACTTTGGCCTTGTTCATGTTGAACTTTTCAAGTACATTTTCAATGTAGTCTTCTTGAGACAACCACAGTTTCTCATTCTTCCTATCACGAGAGATCTTCATACCATGTATCTTTTTAGTCACACCCAAGTTTTTCATCGCAAAAGATTTGTTCAACTCTCCCTTCAACTTAACAATCTTGTTAGTATCATGGCTTGTGATCAACATATTGTCAACATACAAGAGGAGAATAATGAAGTCATCATCAGAATACCTTTTGATGAACACACAATGATTTGACAATTTTCGACTGTACCCGTGACTCAGCATGAAAGAATCAAACTTCTTGTACCACTGTCATGGAACTTGTTTGAGGCCATACAAGCTCTTCTTCAACTTGCACACAAATTGTTCTTTCCCTCTAATTTTGAATCCCTCGAGCTGTTCTATGTAAATTTTTTATTCTAAGTCACCATGAAGAAAAGCAGTTTTCACATCAAGTTGCTTGATCTCCAAATTTAAACGCGCAGCTAAACCAAGAGCAATTCAAATCGAGGACATCTTCACCACCAGTAAGAATATTTCTTCAAAATCGATTCCTTCTTCTGACCGTACCCCTTCACAACTAACCGAGCTTTGTATCTTGGTTGTGAGCTTGCATTTTCACTCTTCAACCTGTAAACCCATATGTTCTTGAGAGCTTTCTTGCCTTGAGGTAACTTCACTAGATCATACATGTGATTCTCGTGAAGAGATTGCATCTCCTCTTCCATGGCTTTCAACCACTCTTTCTTCTCATTAATGGAAGTCGCCTCTTGGTAAGTGTCTGGCTCTCTGGCATTTGTGAGCATTACATACTCATCTAAGGTGTATCTTTTCGAAGGATGTCGCTCTCTAGTGGATCTTTTCAAAGGAGGTTGAGCATTACATACTCATCTAAGGTGTATCTTTTCGAAGGATGTCGCTCTCTAGTGGATCTTTTCAAAGGAGGTTCGTCTGGCAACTCTTGAACTTCTTCTTTAACTTGCTCAGTCGGTTCAACATCATTAGCTGTGGGGACTTTGTCATTTGCGGGACCGGTATCATGCTCCGGTTCCACTCCCCCTTGATCGGAATGCTCTATAGGTGTAGAAATTTGATCCAAATCGATCAAATCATCACTGTATTTTTCTGTCATTTCCACCTTATTGATGTCTTTGATATCTTGGTCTTCCACGAACACGACATCTCTGCTTTTAACAAGCTTTTTCTGCACCGAGTCGTAGAACCTGTAGTGAAACTCATAAAGACCATAACCGATGAACACACATGGCCTCGTCTTCACATAGAGCTTCGACCGCTCATCTTTCAGAATGTGAACAAAGGCCTTACACCTAAAGATTCGCAGATGATTATGAGATACTTCTTTTCCTGACCACATCCTATCTGGAACTTCAAAACCCAATGGAACACTTGGCGTGAGATTCAAAACATGAACCACTGTACTCAAGGCTTCACCCCAAAAGGACCTCAGTAACTGTGACTGAGAAAGCAAATGTCTCACTCTCTCAACAAGTGTCATGTTCATTCTCTCAGCTAAACTACTCAACTGATGAGTCTTCAGAGGTGTCTTTTGATGCTGAATACTCTGCTCTCTGCAATACTCATCAAAAAGGCCGCAGTACTTCTGTCCGGATGCACTCGAGTTTCAGACTTGTTTTTTTTCACACGAGCATAAAACTGCTTGAAGACGTCTAGCATTTGATCTTTTGACTTCAACATATACACCAAAATATTCCTTGAATAATCGTCGATGAAAGTCACAAAATACAACGCACCACCAAATGTTATTGTCTTCATCGGACCACACACATCGAAGTACACCATGTCGAGTATACCTGGTTTTCACGAGTGAGGAGCTCTCTTGAAAGCTACTCGAGTCTGCTTGTCTGCCAAACAATGAACACACCGATTTAGAGAAATATTTTTCATACCTGATAGTAGGTTCTTCTTGGCTAAGATCATCAAGCCCTTCTCACTCATATGGCTAAGCCAGTTGTGTCAAATTTCTACCGCGCCTTCATCGTCCAATGTATGGACTGTGGAATCTGTGATTTTCGTGTGCATCACATACAATGAAGAACATTTTTCTCCCCTCGCCACAATCAAAGAGCCTTTGGTGAGCCTCAATTTTTCATCATGAAAGGTGTTGCAAAACCCTTCGTCGTCGAGCTTGCATGTCAAGATCAAATTCATACGGATGTAAGGGATGTGCTTCACACCTCTCAAAACCAAGGTGTTGCCTTTGTCGGTCTCCAAACGCACGTCTCTCATACCAATGGCTTTTGCAATGCCATCATTTATCATCCTTAAACTTCCAAAGTTATCGGAAGTGTAGGACATGAAGAAATCTGATACGCTTCAGGTTATGGACCAAACGGAAGCAACAAAATAGCCACAAAAATCGGATCTTGGATAAAACAGAATCTGATCCAAAAATTACTCAACTTGAAAAAATCGTAACTTTCAATTGGCTGAACCAAATAAACTGAAATTTTTACAGAAGCTTACTTGGTATGCGTATGAAAAACTCTCAAAATTTTGTAGCAAAAATTGCACCGGATCAAAAGATATTCAATAAACAATCAGACTTGCACAATCTGTCTGAGAAATTTCGATCTTCAATATACTTCCGAAAATCATAACTTGATCTGCGAATATCTAAATAACGTGAAAATTTAGGAGGATCTTACTTGATGCGTGGATGACAATCCCTGAAAATTCCAGAGGTTGAATAGTTGAGATGAATAAAATAAAAATCAAACACTGATGTTGGTTTGAGAATGTGCTAAATTGGGGCACCTTTCGGGTCTTGTCTTCTCTTTTGAAGAAGCGTACCAACAAGGGAATTTTGAGAATTCGTACATCCTTATGGGGATGCTTTACCTTCAACTAAGAGAGTAGAAAAGTATGCACTAATAAGAATCTTCACTGCACTCACAAGATGAAGATAATTTTGACAACCTACTCAGATCGAGGGGTGATCGCGGAAACCATGAAAAGGATTAAGCTTTTTGGAAGAAGAAAACTTCTAATTTTTAATATCAAAATCAACCAACTAAAACAAGGGTCTTTCATGGTTTAAATAAACAAAACTAGGTTAAAACTAATACTTCAGAAAAGATGTGAGAAGCAAATCGACCACAAACTCTAGCCGCGCGCGCACAAGGTGGTTGCCAACCTTATCTTGTATTTTGACCCTTTTGCCCTCCCATGTGCATGTAGCCATGTAGCGTCCAATTTTGTCCTTCATTTTGCATGTAGCCATGCAATACTTATTTTAACGTAAACTAATGAGTTTCTAAAGCAAAAATAAAACAAAAATAAAAGCTAGATTAGGTTACACAATTTTATTTAAGGAAAACAAACTCCTTCTTTTCTTTAGGTGTATCTGCGGCTTGATCTCTTTCTTCTATCCTTTTGAGTGGTTGAGGCTTCCTCCCATGTAAGCATGTGGTTTGGCTCCCTCATTGCCTTGGATGCAAATCTTTAGTTCATTTTTTCCACCAAATTTGTTACCTATAAAATGGACAAACACCTTAGGTATAAAGTTCGTCCATGGATTTGATCCAGTTCATTTTGAGGCATCCTGTGGTACATCAAAATCCCTCCACGAAGTGGCATCTATCAAAGCGCCACTATCGATCACACAACTCATATCTTGGCAAGCGAGATTGACGACGTCTCCTTCATACACAATAAAGAACTCTTCGGTGGCCGTCACTACTTTCTCGCCTATATCACTCACTTCGGTCTTCTTTTCCTTTCCCTTGGCATTCAGATTTTCTTGAAGAAACTTTCAACAAAATCTCTTGATGTGTCTCTTCTTGCCACAATGATGACACTCAAAATTTGTCGTATTTTTCTGACTTGGTTTGAATTTAGTTTCTATTGCCCAGACCTTTGCTTTGACTCTTCTCCTTGTTTTCAGTGACTAGGACGTCTGACTGCGAAGAAGAAACAGTCAACTTTCTTCTCATCTCCTCATTCAGAACACTACTCTTGACTCATCCATAGCAAGAACACCATCCGAGGCCGAGTTGGACAATGACATTCTCAATGTCTCCCATGAGTCCGGCACGGTTCCAAGAAGCATCAATCCCCGAACCTCTTTATCGAACTTGATTTTCATTCCAGTTAACTGATTGATAATTACCTGAAATGTATTCAAGTGATCGGTCATTGCTTTTCTATTTTGGTACTTCAACCTTAGAAGCTGCTTGATCAAAAAAAGCTTGTTATTGCCGAACTTCTGAGCGTACAACTCCTCAAGCTTTGAGCATTTTTTTCCTCACTGACATGGTTAAAGACATTATCATCTACCCACTGTCGAATGTAACCGCACACTTGACAATGACACAATTCTTATGCGACGTCAGATTTAGCTGCGACTTCGCACTAGTAAACACAGACAAATAATAGTCTTTCATGTAGAGAAGATCCTCCATTTTTCATTTCCACACATGATAGTTAAAACCGTTCAACATGACCATCTGACTCGGGTTACTCTCCATGATTCGAACACGGTACAAGAACGAGGAAAGGCGTTGAATAAATAACCAACCGTTGAAGTAAAAAACAACAATGGCGGAGGAGCTGAAGCTTCTGCCAGAATAAATCCACCCAACAAATAACAAACCACTCAATAAAAGTTTTCAAAAAGAATAACTCAAATACTCAGAATCAGCTATATTTTTTTGAAGAGGTTTTGATGTAACACCCGATTTTATAGGTTTTGGATTTTTCATTATATATGGGCATTTTTGTAAATATAGTAAATTAAGCCCGTTTTGTGAACGAGAAGTTTTATTAGAACCCTAGTAATTTGTTGGAATATTTGGAGAAATAAGGAAATTTCGGGGAAACCAAATTGATAGGCGAAATAACGGAATAAGCAAAGAATTGAGAAAATTGCAAAATGGTAATTTGCAATGTTAAAATTTTAATAAAAAGACAAAACCCCCTCCCCCTTCCCGCACTTCACGATTTTTCCTCCCAGAAACCCCTTCCTGCGATTTCTCTTATCCCCTTTCAACGTTTCCTTCAACGCTGGCGATTCCTCCTCCGATCAACAATTTTCCTTCCCGTTTTCTTCCACAATCGACACTCTAGGTAAGGTTCTATAGTTTTGGACGGTTAGTTTTTCAATTTTAGGGTTTAAAACGGTTAAGGTTTTGATTAGGGTTTTGTTAAAATTATGGGTTATATTAGAAATCGTTAGTTTTATCGTATTGGTGACTGATAATGATGTATTTGTGATTATTGGAGATAGTTATGTTAAATTATTAGATGTAGTTGGATTTTGTGGTTGGAAATGTGTAAAAACACCATTAATGGAGTTTGTAAGAAATTGTGAGTGCGAATTGCTTGATGAAATGCCTGAATAAAATATATTAGAATTTTAGGAAATTTGCCTTAGCTAGGAGTTTCGTTTAGTTTCAGAATTCGATTGCTTAGGATCGGTTTTAATGTCATTGTTATGAAATTGTCCTAGGTGAACAAAGCAAATTCGAGGATTCCCAAGGCTTAATTGTGACGGACCCGGGGTAAGTCTTCGTGCATTGTTTGGCCGATTTGGCCTACACCATGAGAATTTGGCGCGATTGAGGATATTAGTGTTTTATGTAGTTTTAGAGTAAGTGGATTGGTAGTTAGGTTGTTTATGCTATAGAGTGCTTTTCTAAGTTTTATTGATTATTTTCTATGTTAGTTATAGATTATGCAATATGACCTGCACATGCATCACGCCCTTTCAAAATAGGATGAAAAAGAGTTTCTACACGTGTTTTAAGAAAAGAAATGAACTAATGAAAAGAAATGAATGCACGTAATCTCAGTCATGTCGGGGTGGGGTTCAGACATGGCTGTCTTACAGGTGAAGCATGTTTTCCCCTTGGTAGATGGAAAGAGCTGTCTAACCACAAGATGTGTCCTCTTCATCTGGTGAGAGTAGACCCCGGTGACATCTCGTTATGTAACGTAATGAATAAAACGACTGCATGATTTTATGAACTGCATATGCACAGCATGCATTTTCATTTATGAAGTTTACTGAGCCTTTAGCTCATAGATGTCTCTATGGTGTAGGTGAATTCAAAAAAGGTGAGGAAGATGTTCCTCCACAAGATGAACGTACAGATTGAAAAAGAATGCTCGTGGGAGTGCACTGAGCAGTCGAGACGATTTTGACTCGTGGGAACCAATGTATAGGTATTTTGGGTATGTTAGATAGAAATGATGTGAAAAAATGTATAGCTAGTTCATTTTAGGATGAATAGCAACTAGAAGAAAATATTGTTGTTGATGATGGTTTTCTAGATAGCTTTGTTGATAAATGTATAGAAAGTTTATTTTGATAGTTTATACAGATGGGATTACTTTTGGATGATTTTTATGAGTTTTCGATGCTTGGTTGATATTGATGAAATAGGTTTTGATGATTAAAGTCGGATTGTTGGGATTTGATGATTTTGGGTTGAGGTTTTTAGAGAAATGGATGTTGTATTTTAGGTAGAAATGTTTATGGATGATTTGAAGGATTGATATTGAAGAGTTATTAGGTGAAAAATTGAAGAAAATTGCAAAGGAAGGAAAGAGGATGGGTTTGAGGTGCTGGGCGCGCAGCTGGCGTGCAGACGGGGCATGCAGGGCACGCTGCCCTACATCTGCTGATCGATCGGCGCATGATGGCTGATCGATCGGCTAAGTCCCTAGAAAATTGGTCGCAGGGCAGAGCGGTCGCCGATCGATCGGCAAAATGTTAGGCATTCTGGTGAAAATCCAGAGCGCCCACCGATCGATCGGCGCCTATGGCCGATCGATCGGAAAAATATTGTTCACTCTGGAAAAATTCCAGAGCGATCGTCGATCGATCAGCCCGCTAGCCGATCGATTGTCGATCGCTGGGCGCTAGCATTGGGCGCCCAAGAGCGTGGTTGGCGCGAGGGTAGACGCGCGGGTGTAACACCCAGATTTACTGAATTTTTGTAATTATATTAAATTAAGTCAGTTTCGTGAAAAGAAAGTGTTATTATGATCCTAATAATTAATATGGATTTTAAGAAAATTTCGGGAATTTTAGGAGTTGTAACGCTAATTTTACGAGAATTACGTTTATCGTAATATAAAGGATACTTTGGTAAAAATTGCGAATGGAGACCGAATTGCGAACGGACAGTTTTAAAAGGACCCTAACAATGAGTTGGATTTATTGGTGAAATAAGAGAATTAGGAGAAACCGAATCGTTAGCTAATTAACGAAACGAAGGACGAAATAAATAGAAAACAAAGGAAGGGCAAAATAGTAATTTGCCAAGTAAAATTTTAATTAAAAATAGATTTCTCTGCTTCTCCAGCAACACTTCACGATTTCTCTCTGATTTCCTCTCCTCTTCCACGGCGACATTTTCTTCCACGACGATTCCTCACGTCGGCGACCGATCTCCTCTCCGATAGACTCGTTTCCTTCGCGTTTTCTCCTCCAATCGACGCTCTAGGTAAGAATCTATGGTTTTAGAGCGTTATATTTTGGTTTTCACGAAGTTTAACGGTTAGGGTTTCGTTTAGGGTTTTATTAAAAACGTGATTTGGGTTTTGAAATTGATAGGTTTACCGTAGTTGTGGATATAAGGGACGTATTAAACGTTATTTGACGAAGTTAAGTTGATTTGTGAGAAATGTTAAAGTTTGAAGAATTTTTGGGTTTTTGGAGAAACTCGTTAACGGAGGTTTTGAGGTATCGAACGTAAATTTGTTGTTAAAATGCCTCGATTAGTTAAGTTAGAATTTTATGAATTTTCTTAGTTAAGGATTTCGTTAATTTGGACGTTTAAGGTTTAAACGCGTTTTTAACGATAATATTGTGAATTTGCCTTAGGTAAACAACACTCGTGGACGGAGTTTGAAGTTCAACGCGCACGAGGTAAGTGCTCGTGACTTACTCTGGCCGATTGGCCTACACCGTACGTCGAGGTCGTGTCGAGGATCATTGGAGTCTTGTTTGTTTAAATGTTTTGGTTGGGTAGTTAGGGTTATTTTCTTTTGTAGATTCTGCTTTTTATTGTCTTGATGGTATGCACAATGTATGTTTACTTTAAGCATTTAACTGTTCATGCATCACGTCTTTTAAAATAGCATGAAAACGAATTTCTACACGTGTTTAAGAAAATGAAATGAATGAACGAAATGAATCTACGTAATCTGTTATCTGGTCACGCGAGGTGGGGCACAGACACGGCTGTATACGGATGTAAGCATGTACCCCCGTTAGGTGAAGAGGGTTGTCCAATCGCAGGACGTGTCCTCTCCATCTAGTAGGCTGAGACCTCGGTGATATTCTGTCTGCAACGTAATGATAAGAAAGTGTTGCATGATTTCTGAAACTCATTTGCACAGCATGCATTTACATTTACGAAACTTACTAAGCCTTTAGCTCATAGATTGTCTGTATGGTGTAAGTGATTTCGAAACAGGTGAGGACGACGTTCCTCCACCCGATGTACAGGATGGTTGAAGAAGAACGGCTGCGGTGGTGTGCATGGGTAGTCGACGCGTATTTTGACCCATGGGGGTAACAGTTAGGTATTTTGAGGGTTTTTGGGCATAATGGGTTGATGGTGGATTATTGTATAGTTAGAAACATTTTAGGATGTTTGGTTCTGGATAGTTGATAGGTTTATGTTTTGATGTTTTTAAACGTTTTGGAAACTATTTTACAACCGCTTGGTGATTTTTGAACAGGAGGAAATGTTAAGTTTTTAAATAGATCCACGCGGTTCGTTTTTATGAAATCGGGTTATGTTTGAAATGTGTTCTGAGTCGGTAATGGGGGATTGGTAGAGAGTGAATTGTATGCGAATGGTAGGTTGTTATGAAATGTTAAGAGTGGATTTGATGAGAAAAAAATGGTGAAGTGTTTAGGCGTGTTTGTGCAGGGAAATTAAAAAGAGAAAGGAAGAGAAGGAAGAGAGGCAGCTCTCTGGAAAAAGTGGATTCCAGAGAGCTTGCCGATCGATCGGCCCTCTTTGGTCACGCTCTGGAAGAAATTCCAGAGCGTGTGTCGATCGTTCGCCTAGTGAGGGGAACGATCGGCAATGATTGATCGCCAAAGGGCGATCGATCGCCTGCATGAGGGGTGATCGATCGCCCCTCAGTTTTCTTCACTGGCGATTGATCGCCGGTTTTGGGTGATCGATCGCCCCTATATTTTCACGGGACAGTTGTCCCTTTTTCCCCTGCTTTTGTCTTTTCCCCTGTTTCAATTGTTTTATATGTTTTATTCGGTTATTCAATTGATTTTAAGATTTGTTTTAAATGATCTTCTTAACAATGTTAATGATTTCGATTTCAATTTAAATTTCCGCTCAAACGCTAAGAAGTTTATAAGGATAAAAAAAAAATAACATGGGAAAATAAGGGTACAGTGTTAGGGTCGTTACAGTTATGGTATCAGAGCCCCCGGGTTTTAAAAACGGTTCTGTAGACTGCTCGACTGCGCATGCCACTACACGGACGTCCTTCTTCAACTGTAAGTATGTTTAAGAGCTTTATTTGATTTCGATTTCTTAGTATTACTTGTTTTAACTTTTATAAGATATATATAAGATGGTTCGAGGAAAAGATCCTAGAGACGAGGCTCTCGATCGACTTACGGACTTGCTGGACTGTCAGGCCCAGCATATGGACAGGCAGACACAACAAATTGAGCGTTTGGTGAATCGTGAGGAACGCCAGGCCCGAGAGGTGGTCGTCCCAAACCATCAGGGCATGGAGAGATTTCAAAAATTACAACCTCCGGTGTTCAACGGACAGTCATCTGACTCGTCTTTAGCCGAAGAATAGATCCGAACTATGGAAGATATGCTAGGATACGCGGAGGTAGAAAACAGGAGTAAGGTAGCCTACGTCATCTTCCATTTGGCATTGGACGCCCGTTTTTGGTGGGACTCAATTAAAGCAACAATGGCCGTGACTATTATGACTTGGGAGCGGTTCAAGACCGTATTTTTCGATAAGTACTTCAGCCGCACTGTGAGAGTGGCTAAAAGGAACGAGTTTATGCAGCTGAAGCAGACAGGTTCAGTTGCAGATTATATAAGAAGGTTTGAGGCTTTGTCACGATTTGCACCACGTCTGGTTAGCGACAATGAAGATAAGGTGCATCAATTTATGGAGGGCCTGAATCCGGAAATCCGGATGCATGTGGTAGTGTCAGGGATTATAGATGTGCCCTATTCAGATATCACAGTTAGAGCTCTGGACTTCGAGGATGCCAAGGCGACTTGTGTTAAGCCAAGGGAGCTAACTAGGGGCTTCTTTCGTGAGATTCGTCCTCAGACACAGAACCGAGGTTGGCAACCAAAAGTACAACAACCCCAGCCGCAACAGAGAGGCGTGAAGAGGCCTTTAGAGGGAGGCAATGATCGGGGGAAAGACAAACAAGTACAGGGGGCTTCCCAGATACCATGGTGCCCTAAATGTCAGAGGGAACACAGTGGAGAGTGCCGGGTGGGCACTAATAAATGTTATAGATGTGGTGAAGTCGGTCATTTTGTCAGAGATTGCTCAAAGTCAGGCAGAGATTAGTTGGGAGGAGATCAGAGGAGAGTCGTACCCAGGATCTTTGCCTTTATCGAGCCTGGGGATATTGACGACGAGGCTCAGCCTTCCGTGATAGCAGGTACTGTATTGATTATGGGCGTAGCAGTATTTTCTTTGATAGACACGGGGGCTACGCACTCTTTTGTTTCCACTGCTTGTGTGTCTAGACTGAAGCTGGTACCTGAGTTAGCAGAATGCGAATATAATGTGATGCTACCTTCAGGAGAGCGTATGCAGTTAGGTCATGTTGTCCAGAGCAATATTGTCTCGGTTGGGAATAGTACCCTCTATGCTCGCCTGATTGTTATGGGCATAGAGATCTACAATCTTATCTTAGGGATGGACTGGTTTTCACAGCATTTTGCCACCATCGATTGTCGATCTGGGATTGTGACCTTTCGAACTCCGGGTAAAGCCGAGTTTTCTTATCAGGCGATGAACAGATTGAGTGGATCGCCTATTTCCTACTCCATGAAGGTCAACGAGCAGTTTAAAGATGAGTGCTCTATTTATTTGGCCACAGTAGTTGATACTCAGTTGCTCAGCGGAGTAAAGCCGAGTGACATTCCTATAGTCAGAGAATTCTCTAAGATATTCGTTGATGATCTTCCCGGATTACCGCCGAACAGGGAGATCGAATTTATCATTGATGTATATCCGAGCTCCGCGTCAGTGTCTAAGAATCCATATAGATTGGCACTTGCTGAATTGAGAGAATTGAATACTCAGCTTGAGGAGTTGCTGGATAAGAGTTTCATCCGACCCAGCTTTTTACCTTGGGGTGCGCCCATTCTATTTGTCAAGAAGAAGGACGAGACTCTCAGGATGTGCGTGGATTACCGAGAGCTGAATAAGCTTACAGTGAAGAATAGGTATCCACTGCCTCGGATAGATGATTTATTTGATCAACTGCAAGGTGCCCGAGTGTTTTCCAGGATTGACCTACGCTCGGGTTATTATCAGTTGAAGGTTCGGAAGGAAGATATTCAGAAAACGGCGTTCCGAATGAGGTACGGGCATTATGAGTTCCTTGTTATGTCTTTTGGACTTACTAATGTCCCTACAACGTTTATGGATTTGATGAACCGCGTCTTCAAGGATTATCTGGATAAGTTTGTTGTGGTTTTCATCGACGATATTCTGATTTATTCTAAGACAAACGAAGAGCATGAAGAGCAATTACGGATTGTTCTAAGGATCTTACAACGACACCAGCTATATTCGAAGTTCTCCAAATGCAAATTTTGGCTAGATAGGGTCAGTTTTCTTGGCCATATTATATCACAGGAAGAGGTTTCTGTGGATCCGAGCAAAATTCAGGTGGTCAGAGATTGGCCACAGCCTAAGAACGTGCGAGAGGTATGTGGATTTCTCGGGTTGGCTGGCTATTATCGGAAGTTCATAGAGGAATTTTTGAAGATTGCAGTTCCTCTTTCGAGCCTGACTCGGAAGAACGAAAAGTTTATATGGTCGGCTGCTTGTGACAACAATTTTATGGAGTTAAAGCAGAGATTGACTGCAGCACCAGTATTGACATTGCCTGTTGAAGGTGACAAGTTCAGCATATATTGTGATGCATCTGGAGTTGGGCTTGGATGCGTACTTATGCAGGAAGGGAGGGTTATCGCGTATGCTTCTCAGCAGTTGAAGCCATATGAGCATAACTATCTTACGCATGACCTGGAATTAGCAGCAGTGGTCTTTGCACTGAAAATATGGAGGCATTACCTATATGGGCAGCAGTGCGAGATATTTTCCTACCACAAAAGCCTAAAGTATTTGTTTATGCAGAAGGAACTGAATATGCGACAGAGAAGGTGGCTAGAATTCGTCAAAGACTATGAGTTTGAGATTAAATACCATCCAGGAAAGGCGAACAAGGTCGCTGATGCTTTGAGCCGAATACCCACTGCGAGTCAGCCTTCACTTGCAGCGATGTAGGTTACGTTGCGGTCTGAGATTGAGAAGTTTGATGTGGAGATTGTGGCAAAGTTGTCTAGTATGCTCACCAACATTTCTCTCAGGCCAACTATTCTGGATAAGATACGTGAAGCTCAGCAGAAAGATATGGAGTGTGAGGAGCTTCGATTGAGTATGACATCTGGAGACTTGTCTGATTTTAACTTGTCAGATGACGGTATTCTGAAGTTCAGGCATAGATGGTACGTGCCTAACAACGAAGAATTGAAGAAAGAGATTTTGGCCGAAGCACATTCTTCAGCATACTCTGTGCATCTAGGAAGCACTAAAATGTAAAGAGATTTAAAGCAACACTTCTAGTGGCCGAACACCAGAGACCTGTTTAGTTTGTCAACAGGTAAAGGCAGAACACCATAGACCGGCAAGAACATTACAGCCACAGCAGATTCTGGAGTGGAAATGGGAGCAGATCTCCATGGATTTTATTGTGGGCTTCCCGAGGACGACAAAAAGACATGACGGCATCTGGGTGATTGTGGACCGATTGACAAAGTCGGCTCACTTCTTGTCTGTGAAGATGATGTCTTCTATGGATCAGCTCGCCAAGCTTTATGTACAGGAGGTTGTTAGATTGCACGGTGTACCAGTTTTGATTGTCTCAGATCGAGATCCGAGGTTTACATCGAAGTTCTGGAAGAGTCTGCACAAAGCTATGGGGACTCAGCTAAATTTCAGCACGGCATTTCATCCTCAGACTGACGGTCAGACAGAGAGAACGAATCAGATTCTGGAGGATATGCTCAGAGCCTGTGTGTTGGAATTTCAGGGATCGTGGAGTAGGTATTTGCCACTGATCGAGTTCTCTTACAACAACAGCTTCCAGGCTACCATTGGTATGACTCCTTATGAAGTTTTGTATGGTCGAAAGTGTAGATCTCCGTTATATTGGGACGAGGTTGGTGAAGCCAGTATTGTTGGTCCTGAGATTCTACAGCAAACGGCAGAGAAGATTGTCGTTATCCGACAGCGTATCGAGATAGCTCAGAGTCGACAAAAGAGCTATGCTGACACAAGACGGAGAGAACTAGAATTCGAAGAAGGTGATGAGGTCTACTTGAAGGTTTCTCTATTTAAGGGAGTTATGCGGTTTGGAAGGAAGGGCAAGCTAAACCCACGATATGTGGGGCCCTTTCCTATTTTGAAGAAGATCAGGAAGATGGCGTACCGACTACAGCTTCCGGCTTCAATGGAAGGCAACCATAATGTATTTCACGTGTCTATGCTTCGGAAATGTTTATGCGATCCATCACATATCGTGGAGGCAAGAGAGATCGAGGTACAGCCTACCTTGACTTATGTGGAGAAGCCTGTACGTATCTTAGAGTCTTCCATCAAGGTGTTGCACAACAAGGAGATTCCGCTAGTCAAAATCTTATGGCGAAACCACGAGGTGGAAGAAGATACTTGGGAACGACAACAGGATATGATGGCTAAGTATCCTGAGTTGTTTGTATGATCAATTTTGATGACAAAATTTAAATAAGGTGGATGGAATGTAACACCCGGATTTATGAGATTTTTGTAATTATGTTAAATTAAGTCGATTTCGTGAAAAGAAACCGTTATTATGATCCTAATAATTAATATGGATTTTAAGAAAATTTCGGGAATTTTAGGAGTTGTAACGCTAATTTTAGGAGAATTATTACGTTTATCGTAATATAAAAGATACTTTGGTAAAAATAGTGAATGAGGTCCGAATTGCAAACGGACAGTTTTAAAAGGACTCTAACAATGAGTTGGATTTATTGGTGAAATAAGAGAATTAGGAGAAACCGAATCGTTAGCTAATTAACGAAACGAAGGACGAAACAAATAGAAAACAAAAGAAAGGCAAAATAGTAATTTGCAAAGTAAAATTTTAATTAAAAACAGATTTCTCTTCTTCTCCAGCAACACTTCACGATTTCTCTCTAATTTCCTCTCCTCTTCCACGGCGACATTTTCTTCCACGACTATTCCTCACGCTGGCGACCGATCTCCTCTCCGATCGACTCGTTTCCTTCGCGTTTTCCCCTCCAATTGACGCTCTATGTAAGAATCTATGGTTTTAGAGCGTTATATTTTGGTTTTCACGAAGTTTAACGGTTAGGGTTTCATTTAGGGTTTTATTAAAAACGTGATTTGGGGTTTAAAATTGATAGGTTTACCGTAGTTGTGGATATAAGGGACGTATTGAACGTTATTGGACGAAGTTAAGTTGATTTGTGAGAAATGTTAAAGTTTGAAGAATTTTCGGGTTTTTGGAAAAACTCGTTAACAGCGGTTTCGAGGTATCGAACGTAAATTTGTTGTTAAAATGCCTCAATTAGTTAAGTTAGAATTTTATGAATTTTCTTAGTTAAGGATTTCGTTAATTTGGACGTTTAAGGTTTAAACGCGTTTTTAACGATTATATTGTGAATTTGCCTTAGGTAAACAACACTCGTAGACGGAGCTTGAAGTTCAACGCGCACGAGGTAAGTGCTCGTGACTTACTTTGGCCGATTGGCCTACACTGTACATCGAGATCGTGTCGAGGATCATTGGAGTCTTGTTTGTTTAAATATTTTGGTTGGGTAGTTAGGGTTATTTTTTTTTTATAGATTCTGCTTTTTTTTGTCTTGATGGTATGCACAATGTATGTTTACTTTAAGCATTTAACTGTTCATGCATCACGTCTTTTAAAATAGCATGAAAACGAATTTCTACACGTGTTTAAGAAAAGGAAATGAATGAAAGAAATGAATCTACGTAATCTGTTATCTGGTCACGCGAGGTGGGGCACAGACACGGCTGTATACGAATGTAAGCATGTACCCCCCGTTAGGTGAAGAGGGTTTCCAATCGCAGGACATGTCCTCTCAATCTAATAGGCTAAGAACTCGGTGATATTCTGTCTGCGACGTAATGATAAGAAAATGTTGCATGATTTCTGAAACTCATTTGCACAGCATGCATTTACATTTACGAAACTTACTGAGCCTTTAGCTCATAGATTGTCTGTATGGTGTAGGTAATTTCGAAACAGGTGAGGACGACGTTCCTCCACCCGATGTACAGGATGGTTGAAGAAGAACGGCTGCAGTGGTGTGCATGGGCAGTCGACGCGTATTTTGACCCATGGGGGTAACCGTTAGGTATTTTGAGGGTTTTTGGGCATAATGGGTTGATGGTGGATTATTGTATAGGATGTTTGGTTCTGGATAGTTGATAGGTTTATGTTTTGATGTTTTTAAACGTTTTGGAAACTATTTTACAACCGCTTGGTGATTTTTGAACAGGAGGAAATGTTAAGTTTTTAAATAGATCCACGCGGTTCGTTTTTATGAAATCTGGTTATGTTTGAAATGTGTTCTAAGTCGGTAATGGGGGATTGGTAGAGAGTGAATTGTATGCGAATGGTAGGTTGTTATGAAATGTTAAGAGTGGATTTGATGAGAGAAAAATGGTGAAGTGTTTAGGCGTGTTTGTGCAGGGAAATTGAAAAGAGAAAGGAAGAGAAGGAAGAGAGGCAGCTCTCTGGAAAAAGTGGATTCCAGAGAGCTTGCCGATCGATCGCCAGGGAGGGCGATTGATCGGCCCTCTTTGGTCATGCTCTAGAAGAAATTCCAGAGCGTGTGCCGATCGTTCGCCTGGTGAGGGGAACGATCGGCCATGATGGATTGCCGAAGGGCGATCGATCGCCTGCATGAGGGGCGATCGATCGCCCCTCAGTTTTCTTGACTGGCGATCGATCGCCCCTATATTTTCACTGGACAATTGTCCCTTTTGCCTCTGCTTTTGTCTTTTCCCCTGTTTCATTTGTTTTATATGTTTTATTCGGTTATTCAATTGATTTTAAGATTTGTTTTAAATGATCTTCTTAACAGTGTTAATGATTTCGATTTCAATTTAAATTTCCGCTCAAACGCTACGAAGTTTATAAGGATAAAAAAAATAACACGGGAAAATAAGGGTACAGTGTGAGGGTTGTTACAGCGAGTGAGGCGCGCTGTGAGGCACGCGGGTAGGCGCGCGATGCGTGCAGCGGCATGTAACACCCGACAACTTCAGTCAGGTGACTTCCTAACTGTATTAACAGTCATAAATATTCAATCTTCACGGTTTAGAGTTTTATACCAAGAATAATTAATTTCATCTGGATTTAAACTAGGTTGGGTGGCAAAGTTGTAATAATGGAGGGTAATGACCAGTATATAAAGAAAAAGGAAATGTTTTAAACCTCATTTAAACCACTTTAGCCGACACCTTCCTTTTCGGCTCTCCCGATCTCTTGCTCTCTGCTTTCAGCATACTCTCTTCGACGATCGGTTTTCTCTGCCACTACTCGACTACTCTGTGCCCGAGGTATGCATTAGACAATGTAGCTATCTGTTAGTTTATTAGCCCTGTTTTCTACTCGGCATTGGAGTTTTGGATTTTCCAATGGCCGACTAATAATAAGAACATTTGAAATCTGGAAGTGGTAATGTCTTTCTGTATCAAGAGTTATCACTAATCGAATATGTCTGTTCTGGGTTTTGGATTTCTAACTGCACAGAGGACTATACTAGGGATTCGGGAGTGACTTCAGCTATTAGATCCTAGGGTGACTTGTGATTAGGACTAAAAGGATTTTGTTTTAACTACTGCAATGTGAATGTTTTAGGTGAAGAAGTTTGAAGAGAAAGGAGCTCAAATCGCTAAGGAGACCAGGTAAGTGAATGTATAGGATTTCTGGCCAATAGGGCCCTACATCACAATGATGCTAGATAGTAACTGATATGACGATTAGAGGTTATTATGCTACAGTCTAGTACTTATGTTGACGTTTAGTTTAATGGTAAGTTTCCATACTGGATGAATGTTCCACTCTGTAGCTTGAATGAGTTAAGAATTTCCATGTTCATGCATTATCAATGTTTTATGCACATGAAAATGTTTTAAAAGCATGTTTTCTCATGAACAAGATAAGATGATAAAATCCCTGCAACGTGGTTGAGTGAGGGTTGGGGGCGGTTCGGCGTATGTCACAGTCCAAAGAAGGACATATGAATATGACCCGCAGTAGGGACCATGATCAAACTCACTGTCGAACCCCCTTTACCGGCACAAATCCTCTCTCATTCCACACAACTTAAATGATGAATATGAACAATGATTATGAACAATGATTACGAATGATGAATATGAACAATGATTATGAACAATGATTACGAATGATAAATATGAACGATGATTATGAACAATGATTACGAATGATGAATATGATTCATGATTATGGATGATGATTATGAACAAGAAAAGACTTATGACCATGTATTTCTCCGAATTATGTATTCATGCATTCATGCTATTGTTGCATTCCTTACTAAGCATTAGGCTTATAGTTGAACCTTTTGATGTAGGAGAAGAGTTAATAGGTGAGGATTCCCAATTCCAAGAGAAAGTTTAAAGCTGGTTGCTGGAGGATGCTCAGTGTGACAGTGCAAGGCTGGATAGACGATTAAGTTCCCTGGTTATGCTCATAGTAAGTCAGAAAAGTTTATGATGAACAAATGACTAAGTAGAACAGAATTTCTTATAACAATGAGATTCGGATTTGAATGGTTTGACTTTAGAGTCTGAATACGACTTTAAGGATTATTGAATGGTTTGTGTTGCTTAAGTCTTTCGCTATGCGTATTTTGGATGAGTTTATGATCCTTACTCTTTGAGGTTTATAGTTACTAAGTTAAGAATCGGGTGAGTTGTGATATGTTTTATCGGATGAAGATGTTTGATGATTATAGTGTTTTACTGCCGTATGATAGAAGCTGGATGAGGTAATCATCCGGCTGACGTCATCGGCGGATGTCAAATGATGGAAGTTGAACGATTGAGTCTTCCGGGTGACGTCACCAGAAGATGTAGTATGACGTCACCGGAAGATGTAGTATGTTTCCTCGCCCGATGATGTAAATGTTAATTTGTCGTCTAGCGTTCGGTGGATGAAGTGTATTTCCTTACCGGATGCTGGGAATGTTATTTTGTCGTCTAGTGTTCGGTGGATGAAATGTATTTGAGTCACCGGAAGATGTAGTATGTTTCCTCGCCGGATGATGTAAATGTTAATTTGTCGTCTAGCGTTCGGTGGATGAAGTGTATTCCTTCACCGGATGATGTAAATGGTATTTTGTCGTCTAGCATTCGGTGGATGAAGTGTAATTCTTCACCGGATGATGTAAATGTTAATTTGTCATCTAGTGACCGGATGATGTGAGTATTTTCTTATTGTTTACTGTTCAAGTAATGTTTTAAATCGGTCACGTGAAGCACACATGACTACAGGTCGATGTAAGTTTATTTCTTTGGTGGCAGACCAAGTTTAAGAGATGTTCAAAAAAAATAATAACTTAACAAAGAATAAGCTACGAAGTAAGAATCAATAATTAAGAAGAGGCTAAGTAATGAATTGCGTGGCGATTCCTCCACATGGGGTCGTTAACACTTCTGGCGTGAATGGCTAAGTGAGAAGGAAAGAATGTTTTTGTTTCCCTGTGACTTTAAAACTATTTTAAAATCCAAAAAACCATAATTTGATCGTTAGTCTAAAAGAAATTATTTTTGAGAAATATTTAATTGTTAAAAGGTAAACAATTTACATTAAGCAAAATTAGTAGAATTTAGCTTTCTGAAATAATAGAGAGAGCATTTATGGGCAACGCTTTACTCATTTACTCCCGTCTGATCTTAACACTTATAAATCTCTGACGTGTGGGCGTCTCTCTTACAAGAATACACACCTCGTATATTTGTGGAGAGACGTTTCTCAAGCACCTGACTACGTCTCTCTTCGATCTTAAGAAACGTTTTTCTAAAATCGAATACGAAAAAGTCACCCCTTTTCTCTCTAGTGATTGTTTTTCGGTCGTTCACAAGTCTTCTCCTTGGTTCATCTCTCTTGTCAAATCACATTTGACAATTTTATAGATCTGTTTAAAATTATTTTTAGATTTATTTTTAAGAAAAACTAATTTTTAAAAATAACTCTTATCTAATCAAATCTAATTTGATTAGAAGTTGATTTTATCGAATCAATCAATTTATCAATTAATCATATAATCTAAAAACAATTTTTGAATAGATTTATGAAAACTACGTTTCAGATATCTCTCTTATAGCTCAGAATTCTTCATATCTACTTTAAATGTACCACAAAACTAACAATACAACGATATAACTGTAATCAAACTACTTTGATTAGATTTTCCAGATTTGACTTTTATTCAAATTCAAAAAATCTGAGTTATAGTTTGTTACATAACCACTTTAAATTTGAAGATCAATCTCATCTGATGAGATTCTTCAAATATATTCAAATCCCTAAAAATATC
>CM039509.1:10116347-10132048 GCA_022432975.1 Begonia masoniana
TTATTTTTTTTTCATTTACGTAGATTTACTGGGCCTTTAGCTCATAGAATGTTTCTATGGTGTAGGTGATATTGAAACAGGTGAGGAATACTTTCCCCCACTTGACGAATGCACGGATTGAAGAAGGGTGCCCGTGGGAGTGTGCTGAACAATCGAGGCAACTTTTGACCCGTGGAAGCAAAGAGGATAAGTATTTTGGGATATGCTAGGTATAAATGATTTGGCAAATGTATAGGGGGTTTATTTGGGCTGATGGGTGATTAGTTAGAAAATATTGTTGCTTTGACGTTTTCTAGATGATTTTATGGATAGAGGTTTCTTTTGGATAGTTTTATGAGCAAATACTTAGAATGTCTATTTGATGAATTAAATAGATGAGTTCACTGTCTAATTAGTATTATGTCTTTCGGCTATTTGTGGATATTAGCGAACTTAATTTATGGATGTGTATTTTGGTGGATTGAGAAAAGTATGAGATAGTGGAGTTTTAGTGTAGTTAGTGGAAAAGAGAAATGAGAGAAGGAGACGTGTGAAGAAGAAGTAAGGAAGAAACACTCTAGAATTAAAGTCCAGAGAGTTTGCAGATCGATCTCCAATGAGGGCGATGGATCGGCTGATGTTTTATGGGCGATTTTTCCTAAGTTTAGAAAAGTGTTCGGTCGAAGACGTCGACCAAAGGGTTGAGAAATCGACCCCTTAGAATTTTACGCCTAAGAAATCGTTGTCCGATTAACAAGTAATTCGGTCAAAGGCGTCAACAAAAGGGTTGAGAAATCGACCCCTTAGAGTTTAACGCCTATGGAATTGTCAACTGAAAAAGTCAACCGATCTCATTACTGAGGCCACGTCGACCGATGTCATTGCAGAGGTCACATCGATCTATTTTAGTCAGTTTTGATTGTCGACCCCCCACTGTACCATTTGATGAAACCCGTGAGGAAGTGTTGTCTGCCGAAAGGAGTTGTCGACCAAACCCGATAGGAAAGTGTTATCTGCCGAAAGAATTGTTGACCCCTACTGTTCAAATTGATGAAACCCGAGAAGTGTTATCTGTCGAAAGGGACGTCATCTGATTTCTCTTCGGTAGTTTGGGCAGAGACAGTGGCATTTAACGATTACGTTGACCGAAGGTTACGATGACTGAACCCATATTTTCTGTTGAGCCCCTTTCTTTTAATTAAGTAAAAATTTAATACGGGGGGTTCTACACATGGTAATTCTTCCGCCGAATGAAATTAATTGATTTTAAACGAGTCAGATTAATGGATCGAAATAAACGTAAATTTTATGAGATTTTTAGAAATAGTGACAAGGGTAAATTTACGGGACGTTACAAATATGCATGCTCGAAATCAATCTTTTGAAATCACACAACTATTGTTTGAAATCATTTTCATCAAATAAATTGTATGCAAATAGAATGAATTTTTCATGATTAAAACTATCTTTTTAAGAAAACTCCAATGCATCTTTTAACAACCAAATGTTTATGTTAAAAATGCAATATACTCTAATTTCAACATGTATAACCATCATACAATGCTACAAGTTCCCGGGCTTTCTCCGACAGGGTTGTAGAACCCTATGCATTGCTTCCTCTCAAGGTTTAGGGATTTTCAACTCAATGAGGATATTAAGTTGATCTCCTTCTCATTTCCATGGTCATACACATCGCACACGAAGAGGCAAGTCCAACCATTGGATTCGTGTGTTACCAAGATTGTCAACTTCCTTTTTTCCTCAAATGCATGCTTTAACACATTTTATAAAGTCAATGACATGCACATTTAAAACCATGCAACTCACCCATGCAAATCATTTTGAAAACCAGCATATCACATTGATTTAAATAATGTTTTCAAAATATTCATTTTTTAACATCACAATACAATTTGAAAACATAATTTTTTTTGTTTTATAAAACACCATTCATTTCACATCAAAACAACATCCATTTAATCACTTCAATCCACAATCAAAATTCTAAGCCTAATCAGAATCAAAGACATAATTTAAATCTATTACCGCCTAAATAATGCAATAAAAGTTAAATTAACTATTCTAAATGTAGGATTTACTTACCTATTGAAGGTTCCTCATCTCCCACAAAATTTCCACATAACGAACTAATTTTTAGTCATGTAGAATCGCCTCCGCAAGCTGAGTAACTTTCTTTTGAGGAGCAAGTCCAAAATCTTACTTTTCTCTCTCATCTTTCGCTTTTTTCTCTTAGCTTTTTCTCTCTTCTCAGTCTGACTGCTTGGGCAGGGAAATGGCTAACTCTTCAGCCTTTGCCCCTCATTTCTAGATGGTTCTTGGATAAACTTTAGTTTTTAACCTATCATTTTCATGCTTTTGTACAAAATTGTCCTTCCTTCTATGGATTTTCTAAAAAATGATATGATTACTTATGTTTAAGTATACTTAGCTAAAACTAATTAATTTTAATTAATCTTAAATTAATCAACATGATTAACATAATTAATCATGATTAATTAGTTATAATCATACTTAATTAATCACTTAAGCAAACAGCTTACCCAACATATGCTGACTGCCACGTGTCTTAAATTCATTAGTTGTCCAAAGCTATTGCATGGATACATGCTACAAAGTGTTGAAAATAGTTTTTCTTCTTTAACTTTCTTCAAATTCCAACTCTAAGATATAGTTTAAAGCTAAATACCAAAATAGTGTAATTTAAAGCGTAAACTACATTCATCAGACTAAAAAATAAATGACTTTTGCTACATATATCCAAACTCTTTCATTCTAAAGACATTCTTTTCCTCTACGTGTTTAGTTTAAGACTGTTAAATTTCATAGTAATTCAATTATCAAAACAAACGTTATTACACTTACAATCAAGCCTGTTCATACAAAACAGTTTCATTCTTAGCATTCTTAAGGACTTTGTACCATTTCTTCAATACAACTTTCATAACTTATATTCATATATTATCCATAATAAATATCATTAATACATTGTTGACAATAGAATATTGAAGGTTCAAACAATTACAGTGAGTCTAGATCGATTGGGCCGGTTCGAGTCAACTGGGCAGATTTAATTTGGCTCGAGCTTACTGAACCGGTTAGGTTTGATTCGACTTGGTCTGCTAGTTTTGTTCGGTTTGGTGGTCGGTTTGGTTTGCTAGCTGGTCTAGTTCGGCTTGGTCCAGAATAAGAGTTAAAACTCTTATTTTTTTTTCTTCTCTTTCGTCTTCTTTGCACGAGCTTTGTTGAGAGAGACTGCAATGCCCGATGAAGTCTTCTCGTGTCAGAGAGAGCTCAGTCGTAGGTGCCTTGGTTGACACAAAATGAAGTTCGACCGAGAGTATGATTTCTATCGGTGGAAGGTGGAGTCGAGAGAGGCAGCAATTCTTTTTCCTCAAAGGATTTCAGCCGAGTCTGGTAAGTTACTTCGGTAGCTTCTCTGTTTTTTTCAAAAATTGGGAGGGGAATTTTCTATGTTCGTGTATTTTTTCCCTTCATCGAGTTCCTCTATTTATATTGGAGTTCCTCCGAATCTTTCCATAGAAGGAAGAGCACGAATCTGATCCTCCAAAATGGGCTGATTCAACGACAAAAAAGAAATGAATTGGTTTCCATTTAATTTCCTTCGTTATAGATTGGATCAATTCCAATTAGTGCAGATTGTTTCCTTAGGCAGTTTATTAAAAATTAATCTCTACTTTCCGTT
Organism: Begonia masoniana; assembly: GCA_022432975.1. NCBI lineage: Eukaryota > Viridiplantae > Streptophyta > Magnoliopsida > Cucurbitales > Begoniaceae > Begonia > Begonia masoniana. The sequence continues at coordinate 10,120,051 of CM039509.1, forward strand.
TGGATTAATGGAAGGAAATAATTTCTTATTGGGATTAATTTCCTTATGTTTGAATTGCAATTTCTTTTAATTTATGGCTGAAAATTTGCGAAACGATTGTGCTGAAGTTGAGGATTATTTTGATTGACTGCAATTAGGGTTTGATTGGAAAATTGCATAAATTTTGGAAATATTTTTGATATGTTACAACAACAATCCTCAAATGGTCATAAGAGTAAGAAATGATCGATTAGAGTTTTTGTTTTCATCTTGTAAAATATGCTAACATACGAGAATTTCTATGATTAGGTTAATCCAAGACGAATGTTAATCTTTGTAAGTGACCTTTACCGTGCTAAGACTTCGAGGTAATAGATGTTTTGTATGCGTTTGGCCTTTCGGCCTATATCACAAAATGCTAGGGTAACCCGTATGTTTTCTTGTTATGCTTTTGATGATAATGACTCGATGATTTATTTTTATGTTATGACTATGATAATATTGATTTGAGGATATGCTTTAATGTTACCTTAAGGTAATATTGATTCGAGGATACGCTTTAATGTTATGTAATGATGATATTACTTTGAAGATATGATGTTTATGATAGTCGACTATTATGATTGAAATAGGAATGTAAAGATGGACTATATGGAATATATGTTTATATTCTACATTGTCTATTACGTATGGTTGCTGCATCATGTAAAACTTTTTTATTGAGAAAAACTGAAGGAAAGACTGAATAAACATAAATAGTCATTGTGGGCAGGGATGAGTTAGTCGTCCTGTAAGAGGTGGATCAAATGATGCTTATGTAGGATCGAAAATAACCTAAGAGGGGGGTGAATTAGAATATTAACAATTTTTTCGTGTTTAGCTTACTAATTTGTACAAGTTCCAATTTAGTGATATTCTCAAGCAATAGATTAATTTTTCAGAATTAAAACTTATAGTGAGCAAATTCTAAAGAGTTTAGAGAGAAGAGATGCAACCGAGTTGTTAACGCGGTTCGGTCAATCTTGCCAACGTCCGCATTTCAAGGCTCCTCCTTAAAGATTTCTTTAAATCTTAACTTATTGAGTTCACTCGATTGATCTTCCAGACATCGATCAATGCCTTACAAGACTATTCTTCAGGGCATCATCTTTTACACGTTCACAAATAGTAATGAGATCAAAATATTGATGAATACAAATCTCACACACTCTCAATGGATACAATCACAAGTTGATGAACTAGAAGAGGATCAATTGAATGAAGAGGTTCTCAAGTTTTGATTCGGCATCACTTCGTTGCAATTTTTCAGATTCAGTAATCTTCATGAGTCTTCATTTTTGTATTTATAAGCGTCTTCAGAAAACAACTAGTGCGGTCGACACTTTCTCTTGCTCGATTGACACTTTGTTGACATTGTGTGTTACTTTAAAAGTCGTTTAACAACTCGGTTTACACTTTGGCTTCCCATCGACACTTTAAGGCTCTTGGAATTTCTGAATTTGATCATACGGTTGACACTATCACTGTTCGGTCGACCCTTGAAACTCTTTGGAATTTCTGCATTAGTTTCTGCAGTCGACACTATCACTGTCCGATCTGTAACACCCCTAATACTGTACCCATTTTTACCCGTATAAATTTTTCATTTTATTTTACACTTTAAGCGGAAACTGAAGTTGAAACCAGAATCAGAATCGGGGTTCGTTTAGGAAATCATTTAAAACATATCTCAATTTAAATTAATAAAACTTAAAACAATTAAATAAAAACAATGAAAACATTTTTCAATTCGGTCGAGGGCAAAACTGGAAGACGGTGGCAAAAGGAGCAGAGACCGATCGCTGGGTCTCAGCAGTGATCGGTCGCTGAGGCTATGAGCCACATCAGCGATCAGTCGCTGAGGCCATGAGCCTCAGCAGCGACTGATCGCTGAGGCCATGAGCCCCAGCAGCGATCAGTCGCTGAGGCCATGAGCCTCAGCAGCGACTGATCGCTGAGGCCATGAGCCCCAGCAGCGATCGGTCGCTGCAGTAAGCAGCAATCGATCGCTGCCAGTGATCGAACCAGAAATCGATCGCTGCAGTGATCAAAACACACATCCTCTCCGGAATTTGAGATTCCAGAGTGCAAACTCTTCAAACTTTCAAGCTCTCTGGAATCCGATTCCAGAGAGCCACCACTTCATACATTCAAGCTCTCTGGAATCCGATTCCAGAGAGCAAACACTTCATATATTCTACACATTTCCTCATCCATAAACACTTGCACTTACAACTTAACTTAATCAAAACGTATTCCTAAATTCATCCAACATACAGCGGACTTTGAGGAATCCAACTGCATGGATACGTTTAAAACATCGATAAATACTCCCAAGCAGTTTCAATAAAAACATTTCAAAACAGTTTATAAAACAGATTCAGAAAGACGTTTAAACTTTAAAATGTGAACCTAACATCTAGCCAGATCTAAGCATCCTAAGAATGCCTTTACAACCATCAACCCAAAACATACCAAAACCCACAAAACCTATACATACTTCCCCACGGGTCAGGTAAGCGTCGACTGCGCCAACACACCACCGCAACCATCCTTCGTCAACTGACATCACTCCTCAGGTGGAGGGACCTCGTAGTCACCTGTATCGAGATCACCTACACCATACAGACATCTATGAGATAAAAATCTCAGTAAGCTCTAGTAAATGCAAATGCGTGCTGTGCATATGAATCTGTAAATCATGCATTGTTTTCTTTACTTTGCTTTACTTTACTTTACTTTGTTTTGCTTTGCTTTGCTATAAACTGTATACCGAAAGGCCATTGCTTTACTTTACTTTGCTTTGCTATAAACTGAATACCGAAGGGCCATTTAAACTATATACCGAAGGGTCATTTAAACTGTATACCGTAGGGACATCATTTCTTTGCATTCACTTTAAAACGTCGTGCGGAAATTCGTTTTCATGACCTTTGAAATACGTGATGCATGAACAGATATGAACATAAAATAAACAATCAACTGCATACCATCAAGACCGAAATGGAATAACCTATAACAATTATAAACCTATCTACCCGACCAAAGCAATTTAAAACAAACAATCCATTGAGATCCTCGACGCTACATCGAAGTACGGTGTAGGCCAATCGGCCAGAGAAGATCACGAGAACTTACCTCGCGTCTGTTGCAGCTCGAGCTCCGTCCACGAGCGTTGTTTGTCTGAGGCAAAACACAACGATCATCAATATCACGCGTTTAAACTTCTAATCGTCCAAATTCAACATAATCTTAACTAAGGAACTTCCTAAAGTTCTAATCCAATTCATTGAGCTATCTATTCGAGCAATTTACGCTCGGTACCTCAATTCACAATTTACGAGTTTTTCTCTAAAAACCTGAAAATCCCTAATTTTAACTTTTTCACAATTCAACTTAATTTCGTCCGAAAACGTCCAATACGTTTAATATATACTTAATCGCAGTAAACCTATTAATTACGAACCCTAAATCGCGTTTTCAATCGAATCCTAAACGAAACCCTAACGTCCTAATTTCATGGAAACTGAAAACTAACGTCCGAAAGCTGTAGAATCTTACCTAGAACGTTGATCGGAGGAGAAAACGTGAAGAACCGGAGGAAGAACGGAGAAAAACGGAGGTCGAATCGTCGAGAACCGTCGACGGGCAGAGAGGAGGGCGCTCTCTGGTTTTCGTGAACGCCAGAGGAGAAATGGAAAAGTGAGGGAGAGAAGAGAGAAATTGTTATTTTATAAATTGGTTTGGCAGATTACTGTTTTGCCCTTACATTATTTTTATATTAGTTTTGTCGTTCGTTTCGTTAATTAACTAGCTATTTGGCTTCTCCAAATTCTCTTATTTCACCAATAAGTCCAACTTACTATTTGGGATCTAACAAAACTATCCGTTCGCAAAACGGACCTCGTTTGCTATTTTTACGAGAACGTCTTTTACATTACAAGAAATGTATTTACTCGGAATATAGCGTTTAAACTCCGAAAATTCTCATAATTTCCTTAAAATCCATATTAATAATTAGGATCATAATGGTGCTTTCTTTTCGTGAAACGGGCTTGATTTGTCATATTTACAAAAATGCCATTACATATTAAAATTATTATATCCAGAAAAGCTGGATATTACACGATCGACATTTGAAACTCTCTGAAATTTCTGCATTAGTTTTTGCCGTCGACACTAACTCTATCCAGTCAACACTTAATATTTTATGGAGTTTCGTAAATATGACTATCAGTCGACACTCTGTCACTTCGGTCGACACTTTGAAGATATTTTTGCAAACATTTAACTTCAAGTTCAAAAGCTTTATTGAAGACTGAAAAAACTTGAACACACACGTTAGAAAGATTAAATACCTCTCTTCAAGGGTATTTTCAATGAGAAACCATAGAAGAATTATTTCTTTGAGTTATTATCGACATAATCATCAATGAACGAAAATATGAATACAAATATTCATCATCAAAAATATATTAACTCTAAAATATACTTTAATTTAACAGCTTACTTATTTCCCTAGATTGAATTACCCCAACGATTGACCTATTAAGTGAAAGTAAAGAAAGAAGAAAGACGAAAAAGAAATAAAACACGTGTTTTTACGAAATTGCATATCATGTTCATATTATTTGTATACATTTCTTATTGAGCATTAAACTTATAGATGACCTTTGTGTTGTAGGAGATGATTTTGACGATATACCTAATGAAGAAAATGAATTAATGATGTAGTTGAATAAGTGCTTCCAAGGGCAAGACTACCGTGAAGATTGCCCAAAAGATTGTGATTTAAGAATTATACTTGTATTAAAGAGAGATTTCAAATTAAAATGTTATTTTTATAAGTTGATTTTTATTATGAATCATTTTATTTATGATTATGCAAACACATATTTCTTTTATATTAAACTTTTAAATTGAATTATTTTGAAAGTTTTTCGTTGTTTATATTTTTCAAATGCATGTTTTTATGTTTTACTTTACTTTTATAAATTAAACATTTCCTGGATGTTGCAAAGAAACCCTCAAAATATCGCGCAAAGATTTGCTATTGAACAAAAGTTTTACTGGAACGAGTGGAAGTAGTCGGAGCTCAAATTAATGCTCTCGCCGAGAACAATGTGTCAACTTAGGAGAGACATAACTCTCTCGTGTGAAAACGTATTGATACGATTCTTGTGGCTGGTTAAAGCTATATGTGTGAGGTTGATTGTCTCAAAAAATGAGAGGATGAATCTGTAACACCCGAGTTTTTCTGTATCATGTAATTGTCCTTAACATTCTTTGTACAAAAGAAAATTGCTATAAATACGATGTATCTTTATGTGGAATTTGTATGCCAAAGTTTAAAAGAGACAAGGGGGTCGAACGATAAAAGAGGAAATTAAAACATACAAGATTTTAAGTGAAAATTTGAATCAAATTGTGAAGTTTCTTAAAGAAGTTACCCAATGTTTGATGCTAATATATGTTAGAAAGTTGTTCTGAGGATTTGAATGGACTGACGATAGAAAACTAAACATGTTGGATTAAATTTAAAAATTTAGCTTAGAAATCAGCCAAAAAAGGGAATTCACGATTTTTGAATTCCTAGCTCTAATTCTGACTTGTATTTCTTAAATGGATGATTCTATGATAAACTAGACATTTTAAGATTTTCGAAACAATTTGAACCGTCAAAAGCAGATATGAATTGAGGGAGTTACGATTATTTGAAGTTGGACCAAATCGGTTGTGAAATCCGAATTTTTGGTAGATGTTTATCGAAATTTCATAAGTTGAGCTGGTTAAGTTAGTTGAATTAGATACTTGATGGATGTTTAAATGTTTTAAGTAAAGTTTGGAGTCATTGAACGTATATAAGTGGTTATTTAAATTATCATGTATTAATTGTTGACTTAAATGATGTTTAAGTCTAAATTGTTTTTGATGATGTGTTTATATGATTAGCTTGGTATTTTGAGTATGTTTTTTGAATAAGAATTATAAATTATGCATATGATTTTAATATGTTGGAAATGCCCTTGGTAAGGGTATTTTAGTATTTAATGCATGTGATTAAGTGTACAGGGCTGAAATGTGTTAAACAAAATAATCTGTCCACCGGTCACAAAACGACAAGAGCGGAGTCGTTTACAAAAATCAATCCACTGGTCACAAAACGACAAGAGCGGAGTCGTATACAAGAATCAGTCCACCGGTCACTAAACGACAAAGGCGGACGAGTAAACCAAATTACTCTTCCGGCCACTAAACGACAAAGGCGGATGAGTAAACCAAATTACTCTTCCGGCCACTAAACGACAAAGGCGGATGAGTAAACCAAATTACTCTTCCGGCCACTAAACGACAAGGCGGATGAGGTAAACCAAATTACTCTTCCGGCACTAAACGACAAAGGCGGCATGAGTAAACCAATTACTCTTCCGGCCACTAAACGACAAAGGCGGATGAGTAAACCAAATTACTCTTCCGGCCACTAAACGACAAAGGCGGATGAGTAAACCAAATTACTCTTCCGGCCACTAAACGACAAAGGCGGATGAGTAAACCAAATTACTCTTCCGGCCACTAAACGACAAAGGCGGATGAGTAAACCAAATTACTCTTCCGGCCACTAAACGACAAAGGCGGATGAGTAAACCAAATTACTCTTCCGGCCACTAAACGACAAAGGCGGATGAGTAAACCAAATTACTCTTCCGGCCACTAAACGACAAAGGCGGATGAGTAAACCAAATTACTCTTCCGGCCACTAAACGACAAAGGCGGATGAGTAAACCAAATTACTCTTCCGGCCACTAAACGACAAAGGCGGATGAGTAAACCAAATTACTCTTCCGGCCACTAAACGACAAAGGCGGATGAGTAAACCAAATTACTCTTCCGGCCACTAAACGACAAAGGCGGATGAGTAAACCAAATTACTCTTCCGGCCACTAAACGACAAAGGCGGATGAGTAAACCAAATTACTCTTCCGGCCACTAAACGACAAAGGCGGATGAGTAAACCAAATTACTCTTCCGGCCACTAAACGACAAAGGCGGATGAGTAAACCAAATTACTCTTCCGGCCACTAAACGACAAAGGCGGATGAGTAAACCAAATTACTCTTCCGGCCACTAAACGACAAAGGCGGATGAGTAAACCAAATTACTCTTCCGGCCACTAAACGACAAAGGCGGATGAGTAAACCAAATTACTCTTCCGGCCACTAAACGACAAAGGCGGATGAGTAAACCAAATTACTCTTCCGGCCACTAAACGACAAAGGCGGATGAGTAAACCAAATTACTCTTCCGGCCACTAAACGACAAAGGCGGATGAGTAAACCAAATTACTCTTCCGGCCACTAAACGACAAAGGCGGATGAGTAAACCAAATTACTCTTCCGGCCACTAAACGACAAAGGCGGATGAGTAAACCAAATTACTCTTCCGGCCACTAAACGACAAAGGCGGATGAGTAAACCAAATTACTCTTCCGGCCACTAAACGACAAAGGCGGATGAGTAAACCAAATTACTCTTCCGGCCACTAAACGACAAAGGCGGATGAGTAAACCAAATTACTCTTCCGGCCACTAAACGACAAAGGCGGATGAGTAAACCAAATTACTCTTCCGGCCACTAAACGACAAAGGCGGATGAGTAAACCAAATTACTCTTCCGGCCACTAAACGACAAAGGCGGATGAGTAAACCAAATTACTCTTCCGGCCACTAAACGACAAAGGCGGATGAGTAAACCAAATTACTCTTCCGGCCACTAAACGACAAAGGCGGATGAGTAAACCAAATTACTCTTCCGGCCACTAAACGACAAAGGCGGATGAGTAAACCAAATTACTCTTCCGGCCACTAAACGACAAAGGCGGATGAGTAAACCAAATTACTCTTCCGGCCACTAAACGACAAAGGCGGATGAGTAAACCAAATTACTCTTCCGGCCACTAAACGACAAAGGCGGATGAGTAAACCAAATTACTCTTCCGGCCACTAAACGACAAAGGCGGATGAGTAAACCAAATTACTCTTCCGGCCACTAAACGACAAAGGCGGATGAGTAAACCAAATTACTCTTCCGGCCACTAAACGACAAAGGCGGATGAGTAAACCAAATTACTCTTCCGGCCACTAAACGACAAAGGCGGATGAGTAAACCAAATTACTCTTCCGGCCACTAAACGACAAAGGCGGATGAGTAAACCAAATTACTCTTCCGGCCACTAAACGACAAAGGCGGATGAGTAAACCAAATTACTCTTCCGGCCACTAAACGACAAAGGCGGATGAGTAAACCAAATTACTCTTCCGGCCACTAAACGACAAAGGCGGATGAGTAAACCAAATTACTCTTCCGGCCACTAAACGACAAAGGCGGATGAGTAAACCAAATTACTCTTCCGGCCACTAAACGACAAAGGCGGATGAGTAAACCAAATTACTCTTCCGGCCACTAAACGACAAAGGCGGATGAGTAAACCAAATTACTCTTCCGGCCACTAAACGACAAAGGCGGATGAGTAAACCAAATTACTCTTCCGGCCACTAAACGACAAAGGCGGATGAGTAAACCAAATTACTCTTCCGGCCACTAAACGACAAAGGCGGATGAGTAAACCAAATTACTCTTCCGGCCACTAAACGACAAAGGCGGATGAGTAAACCAAATTACTCTTCCGGCCACTAAACGACAAAGGCGGATGAGTAAACCAAATTACTCTTCCGGCCACTAAACGACAAAGGCGGATGAGTAAACCAAATTACTCTTCCGGCCACTAAACGACAAAGGCGGATGAGTAAACCAAATTACTCTTCCGGCCACTAAACGACAAAGGCGGATGAGTAAACCAAATTACTCTTCCGGCCACTAAACGACAAAGGCGGATGAGTAAACCAAATTACTCTTCCGGCCACTAAACGACAAAGGCGGATGAGTAAACCAAATTACTCTTCCGGCCACTAAACGACAAAGGCGGATGAGTAAACCAAATTACTCTTCCGGCCACTAATAGTTTATCAAGGGAGAAATTAGGGTGAACTCTAATTAAAATTAAAAAGTCTAATTCACCCCCCTCGAGACAATACCGATCCTACAATTGTTTCAGAGCGAGGTGTTAATATTGTCTAAGTATTTTCTAGTAAACATTGTGATATCTAAAATGGCATCAACACACACTCCACACAAAGGAAGGTTCAGTCTACTACCAGACCTCCATTCTTCGATGGGTCTGTTATTTATTGGACATCTAGAATGAGAATTTATGTTCAGGTCTATGACTATGACATATGGAACAATAAGAAAATGGTCCATACATAGCCTTTAAAACAGCAAATGGCTTAGATTCCCAAGCCTTCACATAACTAAATGCTACAGATAAGAAGAACCGAGCCTGAATGCCAAGGCAATAACACCTTGTACTGTTGCTTAAACGAGAGCGAATTCAATAAGACAGGGATGTGAGAGTGCCCAAGAGATCTGCATCTATTAGAGTCACACACGATGGCACAAACCAGGTGAAAGAGAGTAAATTGAGCTGTTAGTTCAAGGGGTAATATGAACTGTTTCATGAAAAGGAGAAACCATTAGTTCTATGTTTACTCGATTTACTAACACACTAATGGTCTAAAGCTCTTGGTACGATTACTCAGTGAATACCAGGTAAGGAAACTTCTGAAGAGGCCTACCTAGAGCATGCAACCAAAAGTGACTGCCATTCAAGAAGCAAAGGATCTCAAAACTTTAAAGCTGGAAGAGCTCATTGGATCTCTCATGACACATGAGATCACAATGAGGCGAATGAAAAGAAGATCTCAGGAAAAGGATCTAGGCAGGAAAAAGACATTGCTCTTAAAGCTCATTCCCACCCCCAGCAAACACGATGTGTCTGCAGAAGAAGAAGAAGAAGAAGATGATGAGGATTAGCCCTCATTACAATGAGGTTCAGTAATTCCCCAAAGAAAAAGGATGCAAGGAGGAGATTTCCAAAGGGTGAGAATCTCGCAAGGAGAAGGAAATCACCTGTTTGTGTCACGCCCCCGAGTTTCGTACCCGGTTCGCTACTCATATTGATCATAACTAAGAATTCTCGAATAAATTTAAAACTTCATTCGACATTCAAAATTGAATTTTCTAAACGTTCAACATTTGAAAACTTTGCAGCGGAAAATTAGTTAAAACTACAATGGGGATTTAACTGCTGTGGAAAATATTGGTTGGAAAGATTATGAATGTTAAAGTATGCGGTCAAGAGAATGAGGTTTTAAATGATGGACTACTCAGGAGTACAAAAGGCGAAATTTCATCTGCCGACGACAAAGTCCGGAAGGAAACGGAACGAGGTTCCTGCCGATGACGTCACGAGTTAACTCGTCTGCCGACGCTAGTCAACGGAAGGATCGAAGCAGAAAACCAAGGCTTCTGCCGATACGTCTACACACTTCACCCACAACTTCATCTGCCGATGAAGTCATGGTAACTTCACACACCACTTCATCTGCCGATGAGTTAACATACTTCACTGCTATGAAGTCAACGCACTTTCATCTCTCAATATACAAACACACGTCATCTTCCGATAACACATACGACTCCACGCCTTCCGATTCGCTAAACACAAACGGGTTACTCTACCCTCCGTTCGCTAAACGACAAACAGGTTTCTCCCGCTTCCTATTGAATGGCCTACATCGGCCGACACGTGCTACTCACGTACTCCTAAAGCATCTACTGATAGACTTTAGAATTACATCTTCCATGGCTTTTCTGAAGACATCTCCGATAGATTTAAAAAAATTTTACTCACATCTACCGCAGATTCATCTGCGATAGAGATCAAAACACAAGCTCTAACGCTTCACTTGCAATCCAGTATAAACCACATATACTACATCCAGAAAACTAAGATACTTTGAAACTCCAGGTAAACCATCTTGCTAAAACTAACAGAGACAAGACCAAACCTTTGTGTACTAGAACTCATCAGTACTCTCTTGAAATCCAAAAAAAGTGAGGGAATGGAGAGGCGATTATGACCCGGGTTATCGCTCCCTTATGTCAGTAAGAATATAAGAACTGGACTACTGTAGGTAGTAATGGAATTGTTGAGTTCACTTTTGGTCTGGGATTGGATAGGGAATATGTTTACATTTAAGGCTTTATGTCTGCACGTCTTCCGCTATTTATACTCTGACTGAACTTGTTATCCAGTAAGGAGTCTTCTTAGCAAGTTGTGTTAGTGAACATTTGGATGAATCATTTTGGTAGGAGTTTTACCGGAAGAGTTGTTTCTTCCTATCGGAGGTGTTTAGCACCTTCGGATGATGAAAGGCATTTTGTCGTCTAAGGCGACGGCAGATGTAGATGTTTAGCAATCGGGGATGAAAGTGCATTTTGTCGTGATAGCGATCGCAGATGTAGGTGTTTAGGCCATCGATGATGGAAGTGCTAATTTTGTCGTCTAGCGATCAGCCGATGTAGAGTGTTTAAGCCATCGGATTGCTGAAAGTATAGTTTTGTCGTTCTAGCGATCGGCAAATGTAGAGTGTCTAGTTGATCGGGATGTAAAACTTGTAAGCTTCGGAAGATGTCTTAGATGAACCGTGAATTTCACATTGTCTATGGTAGATGTTTTATGAGTACCGAGAGCTGCACGTGTCCATCGGTAGATGTACACTAAGGTTGATGTTTAAGTGATCACGTGAGAAGCACGTATCGGTAGAGTTTCTGCCGGGAGTCGGAGAGAGAGTTGATGTGAAGTTGCACGTACAAAGCGGATGGTGCGAGCTCTGAGGCATGCAAAACCATGCAATTCGGGATCGATAACGTCGAGCGACCTGAGGGCAAGTCATCTTCGGGACTTTATGTCTGTAGAAACGAGGATGTGTAGGCGCTCGTGTCTGTGAGCGATTAAGTAAGTAATATCATTAAGAAGTCAGGACAAGGGATTTATTTATCCTATCAAGGTAGTTGAAAGT
>CM039509.1:10132148-10159606 GCA_022432975.1 Begonia masoniana
GCCCGACACCAGGGCAGGGTCAGCCGTGCCAAGAGTGTTGCAATGAGGGGGGATGTTGTGATGCTGATCTCACACAATACTCACAGGTACAATTTTAGTTTGTGTGGACCTGCTTATACCTTGTTGGATACTGGGCCACACATTCTTTGGCAGGGACTTCGTAGTTAGACAAAAGGTTAGTTGTACGTTGTCTGATCAGTCCCTACGGCATTATGCTACCGTCCCGTAGAGTTTATCACTCCGAGCACTGTCATACGGGTGATGTTGTCAGTAGTCGACCAGAGTTTGTACCCACCCTCAGGTCGTTTTGGTATGAACGGGAACAGTCATTTGGGGATTGACATGGCTGTTTTAGACATCAGGCCACCATCAAACTGTAGGTCCGGCTAGTGTCGTTTAAAAACGCCCAAAGGAATTAGACTGTTCTTCCAGGCAGTACCGAAGAACCTGTATGCCTGTTATACACTTCCTTAAAGCTCAACGGCTGATGAGGTCAGGGTGCAATTCGGGTTTCTGGCCCTGTAATATACTACGAGGCAAGGGTGAGGTGGAATTCAAAATATTCCGGCAGTCCGAGACTTTCCTGAGTTTTCTTCTTAGATGACTTACCGGGTTGCCCCGTGATCGAGAAAGTCGGTTTGAATTGACTACACCCAATTGCAGGAACCATATCGAAGATCCGTACCGTATGGCACCAGTTTGACTGAAGGGATTGAAGACTCAGCGAAAGAGTTATGGACAAGGGTTTGTACGCCCTAGCTTCTCTCATGGGTGCTCCCGTCTTACATTTGTTAAGAAGAAGGATGGGTCCCTCGAAGTGTACATTGACTATCGGAGCTGAACAAGTTGACGAGCAAGAAATAAGTACCCATTGCCGGAATTGGATTTATTTGACCACTACAAGGGCTCGTGTAGGCTCAAAGAGTGAAATGCGCTCCGGTTATTACCAGTGAGGTCAGACCGAAATAGTCCAAGAACCGGCCTTCAGGACCCGGTACGGGCATTACGAGTTCTTGGTGATGTCTTTTCGGGTTAACAATGCTTCCGACAGCAGTTATGGACCTTAATGAACAGGATGTTCCAATACCCTTGGAAAATTTGTAACGTTTTCCCATCCAACCTTCTGGTTTACTCCGAATTAGGCCGACATGAGGGGCACTTGCAATTGTACTAATCGACTCTGAGGCAGCATCGATTATATGTCAAGCTGTCAAAGTGTGAATTCTGGTTGAGTAGGCTTAATTTCCCTAGGCCATGTGGTGCTGCTGAAGGGTATCATATGGAACCCCCGGCTAAGATTGAGGCTGGCAGAGACTGGCCAAGCCGAGGATTGCAAGCAAGAAGTACGAAGCTTAATCGGACTAGCTGGTTTTATTACAGGAAGTTCATTAAAGACGTCTCCGGGATAGCAAAACCTATCCAACTTAACAAGGAAAGACATCAAGTTCATGTGGTCTGAGGATGTGAAGTGAGCTTTTCAGACACTCAAACAGAAATTAACCACGGCTCCTTTCCTTGTTTGCCAACTGAAGACGAAATCACAGCGTATATTGTGATGCGCCCGGCCAGATTGGCTTGGTGTGTGTAATGCCAGAAGGAAGTGGTAGCATAACGCACCGACAATTGAAGAGCCATGAAGTAAAACTACCCTACTCACGACATGTATTAGCGGCAGTTGTCTTTTGCGCTGAAAGTATGGAGACACATTTGCACCGGACATCATTGTGAGTGTTTTCCCGATCACCAGAGTTTGAAGTACCCTCTTTCTCAGAAAGAGTTGAATATGAGGCAGAGGCTTGGTTATGAGTTTGTCAAAAGACTACGATGTTGAACAATACAATCCTGGGGTAAGAGCAAATGTGGTAGCTGTGCCTGAGCAGATGCCAGCTCTATGCCCTTTATGTTGTCGTGCCTGCCTTTGAGGCGGAGATAAGGAGTTCTGGGCTATCAGCGGGCCATACTAGCAGACTTAACACTAGGCCTCTTCCGTCCTGGATCGAATTAAGGAAGCCCAAAGTCAATCAAAGGAGAGGCTGATAATGGTGAGCAAAGTACCATGGCTTCTTTCCGAGTTCAGTTCTTTCGGTGAGATGGAATTTTAAAGTTCAAAAACAGATGGTATGTTTCCTAAAAGACGATGCGCTAACGAAAGCACATCTTGTCGGAAGCCCACTTAGCGTCTTATCTATCCCCGTAGCACGAAGATGTGCAGATTATTAAAACTTCACTTCTGGTGGCCGAACATGAAGCCATTAAGTGGCCAAGTAGTGGAGTCTTGTATGAGATGTCACATGTCAAAGCTGAACATCAACATGGCCGAGTGTCACGCTTTCGCTCTTCCGTCCCCGAATGAAGTGGGAGAATATCACAATGTACTTTGTTGTGGCCTTCCAACACAACAAAGCTAAAGCCACAATAGTATATGGGTCTAGTGGACGATTGACGAACGTCTCCCACTTTCTACCTGTGAAAGACTCGTACTCCACGGGATCAGTAGCTGAACTATATATAGTGATATTGGTGTCAACTGCCGGGGATCCGGTTTCCAATTGTTTCAAACCGGGAATGCCTAGATCACATCGAGGTTTATGGAAAATTTGCAAAGCTCCGTGGCCTAGTTGCTTCCAAGCATTCCATCCCAAACTATGGACAATCTGAGAGAACTATTCAGACATTGGAAATAGTTAAGACGTGCGTGCTGAACTCATGCTCCTTGGAGCAATATCTACCGGCGGGTGAGTTTGCTTCCAATAGCTCTACCAGGCTACACTCGTCATGGCTCCATATGAGCACTTTACTGAAGGAAGGTACGTCCCCCATTATTGTTGGGATGAGGTCGGAGAAACCAGCTTCTTGGTCCTGAATCTTACAGCCGATGTCTTCAGTGATAGCTGCTATCAAACACGAATAAGACTTTGCTCAGGATCGCAAAAGAGTTTAGGCGACCATAGAGAAGTGACTGGAGTTTGCCGCGGTGATGATGTATTTTTAAAGGTGTCCACTTTAAAGGCGTGATGAGGTTTGGCAAGAAGGGAAGACTAAGCCCAAGTGTTATTGGGCCGTTTTCCCATTTTGAAGAGGATTGGGAAAATGGCTTACAACACTACAGTTAGCCGGCGTCATGGATGGAAGTTCACAAGTCTTTCATGTTCAATGCTTGGAGAAAATGTGTACGGAGATCCAACCAGACGTGAAAAATGTGGACTGTGATATCATGCCACAATGACGTCTGAAGAAGGCCCATACAGAATTGGTATGTCACTCAAAGTGTTATGAGCGTGTGGTCCCTGGGTGAAGGGTTTGGTGGCGCACAATAATAATGTGGAAGAAGCCACTGGGAAGGCAAGAGGATGGCAGAGTCATTCTACGACCTCTTTGCTTAGGCAAATTTTGGGGACAAAATTTCTGTTAAGGTGGGGGGAATGTAACACCCGGCCTTTTTGCATGTAATTTTTTTCCCGAACAATTTTCGGGATTAATTTAATATAAATGCAATATATGTTTTGTAAAACTAATTAATGTTTAACTAGCTAAAACCACTAAGTTTTAAACAAGGGAAGGGAAACTAGGAAGATGTAATAAGGTTGGTGGGAGAAAGTCAAATGGAATGATGACATGTGGGCAGCGTGTTGAAGAAGTTATGTTCGTCATCCTACGTGAAACCTTATTTTTCTTTTCTCGGTTTCCTAGCTTCCTTCTCGCTTCTTCTTCATGGCGAGTTTGATAAAGCACCAACACTTTTGTTTCCGCGCTTTCTTCTGTTTCTCCAACCAAGGTAATCATCTACGGAAGTTATAGAGTTTGATATAGGTTGAATGAGAGGTTGCACTGGGTGTAGGGTTATTAATCCCGTGGAAAACTCACTGTTTTGGATGAAATAGTTAGTGTGTTTTCCTAGAGATAGTTGAATTGAAGCGGTGCATAATTCTCATGTTATTTGTTAGCATTTGCAGCTGTTTACTTTCCTGCATTGCAGCAAAAGGTTCGAGCATTTCTAGATTTTACAGCTGACGCACCGAGGACACCAGGTAAGTTCTAAGTTAGACCGGCCCTTAAGGCCCTACATCAAGGAGATACTAGGTTTACTGTTCTGTCGGTTATTTTGGGTAGAAGAGTTAGAGTTATGTTCTGAAATGTCTGGCTTTGATTATCTTTTGCTGTCTACTGTTTTATTCTGTTATCTGCTAGTAAAGTTCAGGCACCGTTCATGCATACACTGTTTTCCTGAAAATTCATTCAAACCGATTTCTGTACACTGTTGAAATTAATAAGAATAAATCTGACTGAAATGTACCAGGTTAAGTGTGAGGGAAGGGGACTGGCCCCTCTGGTTTTAACCCTCCCTGGGAATCTGAAAATACTGTCCCTGGCAAGGACCCGCTGGTTTTATCCCTCCCTGGGAATCTGAAAACTGCCGTGCCTGATAGTGCACTTACTGAACCAGTTCCCCTATAAGCCCCACTTAATTCTTCTGCCACGAAATGTAATGTTCTGTTCTGTCACTGAATTTTGAAAGTTCATGCATTGCATATGCACACTGCATTCTAATTATGTCCTTACTGAGTTTTAGACTCATAGGTGAACTCTCTGATGTAGGTACCGAACCTGAAACGAGGACTTTGCGCCTCACAATGATGATCTGATGTAGTTGATGCTCGAGCTCATGGAGGGTTGGTTGCTGCAGCAGACATGACTGATCTTAGGTTTAAGTTTTCTGAAAAGTTTATATCTGTAAGTTTTTCTAGAAGTCTTGGTTTGGTTATAAACTCTTTCTTTGAAGAAATTCTGCCAGTATATGTCATGTTCTGTACTGATTTTCAGATTTTAAAACAATGTATAGGTCTGATGTCTAAGTTTTTTTTGAAACCGCTGTATTTGACAGTTCAGTTATACTCTAAAGTACCTCTGGAATTGTTTGGGATACTTCTGTTAATTTGTGCATGGACGATTTCTTGTTTTAAAGTCATCGTTGTAGTTGTCTTCTTGGAAATCTGTAAATTTGACTCGGATTTGAAGTGCAAAACCTTTATGCCTTCTGTTTTGAGGCTCTCTATCTGTACGTCTTTCTGTTAAAAGTTGCTAAGTTTTTTCCTTAGAAACTATGTCATCCGATCAAGTCCACCGCTGCCCGTTCCTTCTGTAAAACTATGTCTTCCGGCCGACGTCATCTAGTCATCCGCCCAGTGTATTCATGCCTTCCGGTTGACGTCAATATAAATCTTCCGCCCAGTTTAAACGATGTCTTCGGCTGACGTCATCTAGTCATCCGCCCAGTGTATTCATGTCTTTCGGTTGACGTCAGCATAAGTCTTCCGCCCAGTTCCGAACTATGTCTTCCGGCTGACGTCATCCAAGTCATCCGCCCAGTTATTTATATCATCCGGCTAACGTCACCTAAGTCTTCCGCCAGGGTAATGCCTGTATCTTCCGGTTGACGTCATCTATTCTTCCGGCTGACGTCATCACCTCCTCCGCCCAGTTTATTCACAGTTTCTGTTTACATCTTCCGCTGACACTGTTCACATGTTTTGTCTTATTTGACATCCACCGCCAATTTATCTCTTCCGCCCAACAGTATTTTATATGTTTAAGAATTTCATTCCCTCTCCGCCAGCCTTATGCTAATTTCTGTTCTGTATCCATTATTGAAACCTGTTTTGCTTCCAATCCCAGAGAACTCTCTCTCTTCCCGTAATGTTCTGTTATTCACTGTAGTTTCTTCCTCTCTGTAGAGTTACGTTTTTAGGGTTCACGTGACAGTGCATGTTTCCTGTCATTTGATTCTATTTCTCTGTAAATATTTAAAAGTATAAAGTCCATTGTCTTGACCGATCTGTTCAAAAAAAATAGTCACCGTTTCCTGTTATCTGTCCCGGAGTGATGGCTCCGATCCCGAACCCCGATCGAGTTTGATTCCGGGCTGTCACATCTTAAGACCTCGTAAATTTCACATTCAACAAGCCACTCCAAATAATTCACGGGATAATTACCTGACGACGTGGTGGTTGTTACATCAATGACATTTTAAATCCTTTATCCACCAGAACTTAAACCAACATCCAGTATTTCTCAACCTGTTATTCCCAACAATCATAAATGCATCATTAATAGTTATTAATACAAAGAAAAATCCCACGAATGCCCACCATTGTTCTAACATTAGCCGATTCTAGAATCTCAAACATCAACCCAAAATCATTCTTAAATCGAAGACTAAATAAATGAACCATTCAACCTTACCTAGAACTTAGATTTCAAAGGAAATGAAGGAAGAATCAATGTTGGTGGAGGAAGAATCGCCGTGGGAAGATTTCTTGCAGGAGGAGTCGGTTGAAAGTGGGAGCTCTCGTGGAGAAGGAGGTTTTTGTGAGGTTTAGACTATCCATTTTCTATTTATATCAATTAAATTTAACTTAATTACAATTCTGCAACTAAACCTACTTTTCTTTATAACCACCTTACTCCATAAACCATTCCATAATTAATCACGGGATAAATACCCAATCAAAGTGTTGGTGTTACAGATACTCCTCTTGAGACTAATGCCCGATATTCTCTGTCTGATGGTCTTCCTTTGTCGAATCTTGGTTTATATTAAACTATTGTTGGCAGCTTGGTTTATCTTACTGTGACTCGTCCAGATATTGCGAATGCTGTTCATGTGGTTAGTCAATTTGTTACTGCTCCTACTACTGTTCATTGGGCTACTGTTCTTCGTAATCTCAGGTATCTTCGAGGCACTCAGTTTCAAAATCTCTTGTTCCCTTCTATGTCATCTTTCGAGTTACGTGCATACTCCGACGCTGATTGGGCTGGTGATCCTACCGATCGCAAGTCCACCACTGGATTTTACATTTTTCTTGGTGATTCGCTTATTTCGTGGAAGAGTAAGAAACAAGATGTTATTTCTCGGTCTTTTATAGAAGCTGAGTATGGTGCCATGGCCTCAACTACTTGTGAGATTGTTTGGTTACGTTGGTTGCTTGCGGACATGGGTGTTCATCTTTGTCGTCCGACTCCGTTATATTGTGACAATTAGAGTGCTATTCAGATTGCGCGTAATTCAGTGTTTCATGAGCGAACTAAACATATGAGATTGATTGTCACATCACTTGTTATCATCTTCAGCTTGGTACCATCATCTTGCCTTATGTCTCTTCTCTTTGCAGATTGCTGATTTGTTTACTAAGACAGACTCAGCTTCACGCTTTCATTTTTTGTCTGACAAACTCTCAATGCTTATAGCTGTCGCATCGTGAGTTTGTGGGAGAATGTTAACATATATTATATTTGAAGGGTAGTTTAGTCATTTATTTTCTCTACTTTTATGTATCCTAATTTGTGAGGTTTTTAATCAATACAATTTGAATGTCTTCAAAGACGTCACCATTATTGCTCCCAAGTCGATGGATGTTTGGTGAAGCTCTTAGCTTCCTCTTCCTCTCTTTGCTCTTCTTAGAGCTGGCAAGAGAAGGAAAGGAAAGAATCTTTTTCCTTTCGTCGTGAATTCGCCTCTGGCAATAACGAAATTCTCACCCAAAGCACGGTTGCTTCGGGCCAGCAACGGGTCATCATCCAACCCTCCATTCACCGTCGGTCTTTTTTGAAGGAAAAGCTAGAGTCAAAAGGGCGTTATCCCTTCGCTGGAGAAAGCCTCACCCGAGAAGTTGCTTCTTCCCGTTTGCGCTGTTTAGCGACTAAACGGCCGACAAGGAATCCCTTTCAGCCACCGGCGATCTTCTGGAGCATTCTTGGGTAATTATACCTAGTAATTCACAACACCCACTTCACCTTCATTTCCATATTCTTCTCTATGTTTATGCTGTTGGGAATAATGTGCCCAACAAGCAAATGTTATGAACATTTTTATTGCTGTAATTAATAAATAAATTTTATGATTAATTTTTATGTTTGCATTATTCGATATGCTTTATAAATTCAAAGAAAAATCCTTGATTATTTATGCAATTTTAAATTTACATATATGCTGATATATGTGGGATTAAATTTAAAAAGAAATAATCACAATAGTCCATGACTTATATTTGAAGTAAAGGATCTTCAAATTAATAAAGTCATAAATACAGTTCACTTCGTTGAGAACGTGTAGTCATATCCCGACTATATATGTAGTGACATAAAGTGATTGTATTTATATAATATGAATATATAGGACTGGACCAGATAAAATTATATTGTTCTTATAATATTCGTTGAATGAAGAAAAATTAATTTTATCATAATGATGGTCATATATGTATGATCTTAATTCATTGTATTTAGTAGATTCCTATTTCATTATAATTTATTTTTTGATTTACTCAGTACAGTTTTGTATGAGTTACATTACATAAACCTTGTATTTTGGAATAAATTAAATGAGTAGCTGGGAATGCTAACATTGATACAATGAAATCCATAATACAAGATTCTCTTGTTTGTTAGTTCAGGGATTGAATAATTAGCGCGCAATTCATAAATGTTATGAATTAATTATTCAATCAAGAACTAATGGTAGTCAAGGATAAAGATGTAATATGAGAGGTTAACGGATTTTATACCTAGCTCTATTACGAATCTTAATGGAGGATTAATACATATGTAATGACTATATCAATGGACATTACTTTGAGTAAATATACTCTATAGTTCTAAGAGTGTAACTCTAGGTATTTAGTGGAATTACTCTAGAGTTAATAATTGTGTTATTTAATATAAAGAGTTTATATTAATTAACAAATATTATTGGAGCTTAGAACTATAGGTCCATCGGTCCCTCTGTCATCTTATATCACTATTTAATTTCCACGTTACAAGAATAAATATATAAATGATTAATTATGATTAATCATTTATAGGCACTCTGATAAATATATTGTTATTCAAAATATATAAATAGTTTTTATATTTTGAATTTAAAATAAAATATCTCATTAGATGAGATATTTTTAAGGGATTTGAATTAGATTTGAAGAATCTCATCAGATGAGATTTGATATTCAGATTTAAAGTGGTTATGTAACAAACTATGAATCAGATTTTTTTGAAATTTAAATAAAAGTAGATCTGGAAAATATGATCAAATTAGATTGATCTACAGTTGATTTATAGTTTGTTTACTATTTAAAAGTAGATCTGAAGAATCTCATGAGATGAGATTATCTTAAAAGTAGTTTTCATAAATATATTCTAAAAACTGTTTTTAGATTATATGATTAATTGATAAATTGATTTATTGGATAAATCAACATCTAATCAAATTAGATTTGATTAGATAAGATTTATTTTTAAAAATTAGTTTTTATTAAAATAAATCTAAAAATTAATTTTAAAACAGATCTATAAAATTGTCAAATGTGATTTGACAGAAGAACAAACCAAAAAAAAAACGTAGAACAACTGAGAGAGCAAATCCCTATAGAGAAAAGGTGTGACCTTTTCGTATTTGATTTTAGAAAAATGTTTTCTAAGATCGAAGAGAGACGTCTCATGTGTTGAGAACACGTCTCTCCAGAAATATAAGAGTGTATTGTTCTTGTAAGAGAGACGCCCACACGTCAGGAGATTTAAGTGTAAAGATCTTCAGAGAAGACTCGACGGTATCAAAGTCTCCGGGAAAAACACCTGATCCTGAGTTAAAGCTGTTAAGATCAGACGGGAGTACCTGAGTAAAAGCGTTGCTCCAAAAAGGTATTTTCTTTTAATATATCACAATCTAATTCTAATAATTTTTCTCAATGTAAATTGTTTACATTTTGAAAAATTACATATTTCTCAAAAATAATTTCTTTTAGACTAACGATCCAATTTATGGTTTTTTGATGATTTTAAAATAGTTTTAAAGTCACAGGGTAACGCATGTCACTATTATTATGAATAATAGTGAATTCCGCCATGCGTAGGGACCTCGAAAACCAACAAATGGTATCAGAGACAGGTTTATTAGTCTAAAATATTTTTGATGATACAATTTAATGTAAATTGTGATATGTGTTAGAATTAGATTTTATGCATTATATATTTATGAATATATATTGTGGATGTATGTTTTGCATGGCATGAAATAGTGATCGAAATTAAGTCGGTTGTTTGGGGTAGGATTTTTTTTTAAATTATGCATTTTTATCATATTTGTAATCTTGCGATGGAGATCTGAGACTTGAAGGCCATGGATGGAGTTTTCGTCAAAGATTTGATCTATTGACAAAAACTGATGATGTTGCCCAATCGGATGCAAATTCACAAATTTGATTTGTGAATTTTTGAAGCTGATCATTTGGATGAGGCGATTACGAAAAGACGAAGATTAGGAATCTTAGTTTTTATTTTTATTTTTTAATTTTGGGCTTGTAATTTTAGAAATACCCAAAGGTCAACCCGGTCACTATTTCATTTAATTTTATGTTGATATAATTTGTTATATTGCCATGCATCACATGTCATATAGATTATGCATGTTTAGGTTTATTTTAAATTCTCACATGTCATGCATTTAAACATTATTTAAATTGCATAATGATTTAATAAAGAGTTTATTAAATAAATTAGTTTTAATTTGATTAAAACTAATATGATTCATTTTAATGAATTATGTGAGAATATAAAAATAAAGTAATTTTTTAATTTGTTAAAAATTTACTTTATTTTTAGAAAATTCAAATAATTTGATTATTTGAAATTATTAATTTTATAATATGATTATAAAATTAATAATTAAGTATTGATAAATTAATATGATTAATTTATCGATACCAAGGAATATTTGATATTCGATAATCACTAATTCAAAATAATGAGTGGGAGCGGGAAGTTAGGCGTAACATCTCATGGTCTCTACTGTTGGCACAACACCGTGAGATCTAAGTGGGGCTCCGAGATGACTTTGATTTTCATCCTCCCTAAGGAGAGTGTTCACTTAGGTCAATACCAAGGTTGGTCTCCTAAAGATAGGATATGTGAAATGTATTTTATAGTTGTCCGACCCTAAGGCGGCGATTATAAGTTAAGTTTCATAAATCCAAAACAGTGGGTCACACTCATGAAAATATAACTAAACGTGTTAGTTATATTTTGACCAAAATTTTCGGTAAGTTAATAAATTTCGAAAATATGAGATATGTTGAGTAAATTTATTAATTGATAATATTTCTACCCTAAGGTGATTTATTATGTTATCGAGGCTATAGTAGCATTTACATATTTTTGTGATTAGCATGTTCATGCATCATACTAGCATGCCATAACATTTTGAATTTTGTAGCATAAAATTAATTATAATTTTATTTATTTATTACAGCATCATGTCTCAATTTGCTTGCGACTGAAAAGTTAGACGGCGACAATTTTGTTAAGTGGAAAAGGAATTTGAATCTCATTTTCGTGCATGACAACTTGAAATGTGTACTGATGGAGGAATGTCCTCCTACTCCTGTGACTAATACTCAAAGAGTTGAGAATCTCATGAAAAAGAACAAGTCAAACAAGAGAGGCTCAGACCTTCTAAAGCCCAAAGGAAAATGTTTCCATTGTGGGATAGATGGTCATTGGAAGAGAAACTGCAAGCAGTATCTCGAGGAGCTTGAAAAGAAAATGTGACAGCCCAAATTCCGAAACCCCCAATCAGAGTCCGAGAATCAAGCCGTCACTCTGGGACATTTTATCAGAAAACGTGGACTATTTTTTTTTTTTTTTTTAACGGAACAGGTTGGACTTTTGAAACATACCCTTAACAAATTTACAGAGGAGGAAAAACATTTTCAGGATTTAGAATCAAACAGAGAAGAAAGAAATAGTTAAAAAGACAGAATGATATTAAAAGACGGACCTCTAAATAAATGACAGAATTTAAAACTTGGAACAGAGTCAGAAAACATATTGAAAGAAACCAGATGATAAAATGTGTGAACAGTACCGGATGACCAAATTGTGAACAGTAACCGGATGACCAAATTGTGAACAGTAACCGGGAGATCAAATTGTGAACAGTAACCGGATGATAAAATGTGTGAACAGTACCGGATGACCAAATTGTGAACAGTAACCGGATGACCAAATTGTGAACAGTAACCGGATGACCAAATTGTGAACAGTAACCGGGTGACCAAATTGTGAACAGTAACCGGATGATAAAATGTGTGAACAGTACCGGATGACCAAATTGTGAACAGTAACTGGATGACCAAATTGTGAACAGTAACCGGATGACCAAATTGTGAACAGTAACCGGATGACCAAATCTGTGAACAGTAACCGGATGACCAAATGTGTGAACAGTAACCGGATGACCAAATTGTGAACAGTAACCGGATGACCAAATTGTGAACAGTAACCGGATGACCAAATGTGTGAACAGTAACCGGATGACCAAATGTGTGAACAGTACCGGATGACCAAATTTTCAAGGCAGAATTTGACAACTCTTTAACAGAAAGACATACCAACAGAGAGCAAAAGGACAGAAAACATAAAATCTCAGATTCTCAAACCGATTCAAAACATGGTTCTCGAACACGACAGAAGGCATAACAGGGACTTAAAAAAAATTGCACTACATGGATAGCTCTAAAACCAGAAACTATCCATGCACAGACTAACAGAAAATATTCCAAACAAATTTCAGAATACTTCGAAACATAATTCAACTGTCAAATACAGAGGTTTAAGACATCAATACAGGTTCCATACATCGTTTTTTAGGATCCCAAAAGTTTTACAGAACTTGACATACACTTCAAACGTTTTAAAACCCCAAAACAACTTGTACAAAACTTGACATAACTTTACATAAAACACATTCTCACAGGAATGACATTTGTCTGTGTAACACCCGGCATTTTTGCCACGTAACCGTCTCCCCGAATTGTATTTTAAATAATATAATACAATGTATGTTTTGGTTGAAATGGTGGAATGTTAAGGGAGAACCAAACTAATTTCCAACTAACCAAACCAATCAATTAGGTTAAAAGATAATGGAAGGGTAAATGTGGAAGTAATTAAGGTAGGTGGAAGCAAACCAATGGATGAGTGCCAAGTGGCAACTTGTTGAAGAAGATATGTCTTCTCTTCCTCCTACGTGAAGCTCACTTCTACCTCCCCTTTCTGTTTTCTCTCTTCCAGGCGATTGAAACAAAACTTCCACACTTTGTTTCTCCAGCATTTCTCCGTTTTCTTCAGCAAAGGTCCGAGCTTTCCAGAGACGTTCGAGCATACTACTTGGCTGCACACAGGTAAGTTCATGCATCTACGTTGGCCCTTAAGGCCCTACAACTCGGAGGTACTAGGTCTGGTTCGGGTAGATAGGTTTTAGGTTATGTTTTAAGTTAAACGTGTTTCCGTTATATTCTGTTTCCTGTTGTATTCATTCTGTCATCTGTGAATGTTAAGTTTAAGCATCGCACTTATTCATGCATACACGTTTTCCTGTAAAATCATGCAAATGTTTTCAGCACTGGTTTTGAAGTAAGTAAGATAAAATCCTGTAAAGAAAATGTATGGTTAAGTGTGGACGAGGACTGGCATCCTGTCAAGTACTCCTGTTATGTCCTGAAAGTGGCATGTACATCCTGTTGCGCCAGCTCCTTCTCCCACTTATACCTTCCTGTCCAGTGAAATGTAATGTAATGTTCATGTATTTGAAAAAGATTCATGCATAGCACGTTCATCACTCTGCATTGTATGTTCTTACTGAGCTCTAGGCTCATAGTTGAACTCCTGTTGTAGGTATGGATTTTCCAGATGAGGAGCTTGATCCTCAAACTGACGAGTTGATGTAGTTGGTGGAGGAGCTCACGGGATGGTTGCTGCAGCCAGACAAATCCTGTCCCGAAGTTTAAGTATTCAAAGTAAAGTCTATGACTGTAAACCCTACTGGAATTCTGTGTTTGGTTTTTAAACTATGTTAGGATTCTGTATTTTTGGTTGTTGAAAACTCTGTTGGGATTCTGTTGGAAATTGGGATAATGTATAGATTTTGATGTTTAAGTTTTAAACCTCTGTATTTGACAGTTGAATTATGTTTCGAAGTATTCTGAAATTTGTTTGGAATATTTTCTATTAGTCTGTGCATGGATAGTTTCTGGTTTTAGAGCTATCCATGCAGTTTGTTTTCTCGAATCTTTGTCATGTTGTCTGTCATGTTGTCAAATATGTTGTTTTAAAACTGTGTTTTGAAATCGGGTTTTTAATAAATTTTGAAGTTTTATGCCTTCCGTTGTTATGTCTTCTGTTGATATGTCATCCTGTTAAATGTTGTCAATTCAGTCATCCACCCAGTCAAAGTCAATTTATTCATCCGCCCCAGTCGATTCAGTCATCCGCCCAGTTTAAAACCCCGTCTTCCGGTTGACGTCACCGAAGTCTTCCGCTCAGTGTAAATATGTCTTCCGGCTGACGTCATCCCAGTTTTCCGCCAGTATAATGCTTATATCTTCCGGTTGACGTCATCCATCTTCCGGCTGACGTCATCTCCTCATCCGATCTCAGTTACCGTCTGTGTCTTCCGCTTGACGTCACTCGTCTTCCGGTTGACGTCACCACCTCTTCTGCCCAGTTTTATCCAGTCTCTACCGCTGAACCCTGTTAACAATTTTAGTCATCCGGTCACTGTTCACACTTTTAGTCATCCGGTCACTGTTCACTTTTTGTCTTATTCTCATTAACCATTAATTACATCTTCTGCTTCTGCCATTTGTAACTATTATCTATGTGTTTATACGTCTTCATGTCTCCTACTGTTATATGTTTTCAAAAAAAAAAATATGTCTTGTTTTCTGTAAAATGTCCGGTGTGATGGCTCCGATCCCGGACCCCGATCGGGTACGGTTTTGGGGCATCACAGTCTGACTGCAGCATCCATCCCGTGAGCTCTTCCCGCCAACTACATCAACTCATCAGTTTGAGGCTCAAGCTCCTCATCTGGAGGATCCGTACCTACAACAGGGAGTTCATCTATGAGCCTAGAGCTCAGTAAGAATATACAATGCAGAGTGATGAACGTGCTATGCATGAATCTTTTTCAAATACATGAACATTACATTACATTTCACTTGACAGGAAGGTATAAGTGGGAAGAGGAGCTGGCGCAACAGGAGTACATGCCGCAACAGGAGTACATGCCACAACAGGAGTACATGACAGGATGCCACTCCTCGTCCACACTTAACCATACATTACATTACAGGTTTTATCTTACTTAACTTCAAACCGTGTGCAGAAAACCTTTTCATGACTTTCAGAGGAAAACGTGTATGCATGAACATTCATAGACAGGCAACAGAATAATAAGCAGAATATAAAACAGAACACACATAACCTAAAACATAACCTATGGTTTAACTACCCAACGGAAATCTCGACAACATAAACCTAGTACCTCCGTATTGTAGGGCCTTAAGGGCCAAACCTATACGTATGAACTTACCTGTGGTCCGAAATGTAGCAAACTTGAACGCACGAGCACTGTGGTTCACGAACCTATAGCATGCATAAACGGACATTAACCCTAAACATCACGAAACTAGCAAATAAATAAACTAAAAATCGTTTTCTATCTAAGATGATTACCTTAGACCGAAAAGCAGGAGGAAAATCAAAGAAGAAAGAAACCCTTGCGTTGGTTTTCTTCAACCGAAAGAGAGAAGCAGAGAGGAAAATGAGAGAGAGCAGAGAGGGAAATGTCTGACGTAGGAGGAAGAGAAGGAAAAATGATCTTGGCTTCCTTAACAAGTTTTGGACAAGTGTCAATCATCTATTTGATTTCTCCCACCAACCTTAATTACTTCCACATTTGCCCTTCCATTGGTTTTTAATCAAATTGGTTTGTTTTGATTACACAAGGTTTGGTTTTCCAATTAAACGTCCAAACAAATAAAAGAAAATATCTATTGTATTAATATACAATTTATCCCGCTTAAATGACCACGTGGCAAAAATGCCGGGTGTTACATTCCACCCACCTTAACAGAAATTTTGTCCCCAAAATTTGCCTAAGCGAATAGGTCTGGATACTGTGCTCTGACATCCTCTTGTCTTTCCCACGTGGCTTCCTCCACATTGTGGTTGCGCCATACACTTTTTCCAGTGGAACCACCCTGTTTCGCAATACTTTGAGTGACATATCCAATATCTTTATAGGTCTTTCTTCATATGTCAGCGTCGGCATGAAATCAAAGTCCACATGTTCCACTATTTTGGTTGGATCTCGTACGCACTTTCTCAGCATCGAAACATGGAAGACATTATGAACTCCATCCATTGACGCTGGCAACTGTAGCTTGTAAGCCACGCTTCCAACACGCTTCAAGATGGGAAAAGGGCCAATGAACCTTGGGCTTAGCTTCCCTTTCTTGCCAAATCTCATTACATCTTTGAAAGGCGACACCTTCAGGAATACTTCATCGCCTTCAGCGAACTCCAAGTCTCTCCGTCTCCGATCTGCATAACTTTTCTGTCGACTCATAGCAGTGTTGATTCGTTGTTTGATAACATCAATCACTTCAGACATCTGCTGTAATATCTCAAGGCCGACAAGTCTGGACTCTCCAACTTCATCCCAACATAATGGAGATCTACATTTTCTGCCATAGAGGGCTTCATATGGAGCCATGCCGATAGTAGCCTGGTAGCTGTTATTATAAGCGAATTCAATTAACGATAAGTATCTACTCCAAGGAGCATGAAGTTCCAACACGCACGACCTTAACATGTCCTCCAATATCTGAATTGTTCTCTCAGATTGTCCATCTGTCTGTGGGTGAAACGCCGTGCTGAAATCCAGCTTTGTACCCAAGGAGCTTTGTAAGCTTTTCCAAAACCTGGAAGTGAATCTAGGATCCCCGTCCGAAACAATTGACACCGGAATACCATGCAGCTTGACAATCTCATTAATGTACAGCTCAGCATACTGATCCATGGAGAATGTCGTTTTCACAGGTAGAAAATGGGCCGACTTCGTCAATCTGTCCACTATGACCCATATGCTATTGTGGCCTTTGGCTGTTCTCGGAAGGCCAACGACAAAGTCCATTGTAATGTTCTCCCATTTCCATTCGGGAATCGGGAGAGGCTGAAGCGTCCCAGCTGGTCGTTGATGTTCAGCCTTGACTTGTTGGCATATCATGCAAGACTCCACAAACTTGGCCACTTCATTCTTCATATTTGGCCACCAGAAGTGAAGCTTCAAGTCCTGATACATCTTTGTGTTTCTTGGATGCACAGAGAAAGAAGACGAATGGGCTTCCGATAAGATGTGCTTCCGTAGTTCTTCGTCTTTCGGAACATACCATCTGTTTTTGAACTTCAAAATTCCATCTCCCGAATAACTGAACTCTGAAGATGCCGTAGGTATCTTGCTTACTATATCGGCCATCTCTTTTGAATTAGTCTTCTGGGCCTCCTTAATTCGGTTCAGAACAGTTGGTCGCAACGTTAGATTTGCCAGCACGACCGATAATTTAGAAACTACCTC
Organism: Begonia masoniana; assembly: GCA_022432975.1. Classification (NCBI taxonomy): domain Eukaryota; kingdom Viridiplantae; phylum Streptophyta; class Magnoliopsida; order Cucurbitales; family Begoniaceae; genus Begonia; species Begonia masoniana. The sequence continues at coordinate 10,149,616 of CM039509.1, forward strand.
TAGTTCAAACCTCTGAATTTCTGTCCTCAAAGGCAATGAGATGGTAGCCAAGGCCGGTTGCATAGTAGACGGCATCCTACTTAGCGCATCAGCTACCACATTGGCTTTCCCCGGGTGGTATTTAATCTCAACATCGTAATCTTTCATGAATTCTAACCATCTCCTTTGCCTCATATTCAACTCCTTTTGAGTAAAGAGGTACTTCAAACTCTTGTGGTCAGAAAACACCTCACATGACTGTCCATATAGGTGGTGTCTCCATATCTTCAGTGCAAATACAACCGCCGCTAACTCAAGGTCATGAGTAGGGTAGTTTTCTTCATGGCTCTTCAATTGTCTGGACGCGTATGCTACCACTTTCCCTTCTTGCATCAATACGCATCCCAAGCCAATTTTCGACGCATCACAATATACGCTGAACTTGCCGTCTTCAACTGGTAATACTAACAGAGGAGCAGTGGTTAATTTCTGCTTAAGTGTCTGGAAGCTTATCTCACATGCTTCAGACCACCTGAACTTGATGTCCTTCCTTGTTAAGCTGGTCATAGGCTTCGCTATCACAGAAAATCCCTTGATGAATTTCCTGTAATAACCAGCTAGCCCGATAAAACTTCGCACCTCACTGGCATTCCTCGGTCTCGGCCATTCTTTCACTGCCATAATCTTGGTTGGATCCACTGAAACTCCCTCTGTAGACACCACGTGGCCTAGGAAATTAACTCTGCTCAACCAGAATTCACACTTCGACAGCTTGGCGTACAATCGATGTTGTTTTAAAGTTGACAGCACAATAGTCAAGTGCTCATCATGCTCGGCCTCACTCCTGGAATAAACCAGGATGTCGTCGATGAAAACAATCACAAACTTATCCAATACATCCTGGAATATCCTGTTCATCAGGTCCATAAATGCCGCCGGAGCATTTGTTAACCCGAACGACATCACCAAGAACTCGTAATGCCCGTACCGGGTCCTGAAGGCGGTCTTTGGAATATCATCTGCTCTAACCTTCAACTGATAATAACCGGAGCGCAAGTCAATCTTAGAAAATACCCGAGCTCCTTGTAGCTGGTCAAATAAATCGTCAATTCTAGGCAACGGGTACTTATTCTTGATAGTCAACTTGTTCAGCTCACGGTAGTCAATACACATCCGTAGGGACCCATCCTTCTTCTTGACGAACAAGACGGGAGCGCCCCACGGAGAGAAACTAGGGCGCACAAAGCCCTTGTCCACTAACTCTTTCAGCTGAGTCTTCAATTCCTTCAGCTCGATTGGTGCCATACGGTACGGATTCTTTGATACTGGTTCCGCACCAGGGTACACGTCGATCTCAAACTCTATCTCACGATCTGGTGGCAATCCCGGTAGGTCATCTAAGAAAACCTCAGGGAAGTCTCGAACCACCGGAATATTTTGAAGTTCGACCTCACCTTGCCTCTGAACATCTACTACGTGAGCAAGAAATCCGACACATCCTGACCTCATCAGCTGTTGAGCTTTCAAGGAGGATATAACAGGCATACTATGTTTCTTCGGTATTGCCTGATAGGAGAACTCTACCTCGTTCGCACGCTTAAAAGACACGAGCCCGGACCTGCAGTTGATGGTTGAATAATGTCTAAACAGCCAGTCCATCCCCAGAATAACGTCGTAACCTTTCATCCCGATGACGATGAGATTGGCATACAACTTCTGGTCTCCAACTGACACTATATCACCCCGTACAACCTGCTCGGAGTGCATAAACTCTCCGGACGGCAGCATAATGCTGTAGGGCTGATCTGACAACGTACTACAAAATTTCTGTCTAATTACGAAGTCCATGGCCACAAACGAATGTGTGGCCCCCGTGTCCCACAAGGTATAAGCAGGTACCTCATACACCAAAATTGTACCTGTGATTGCTGTGTGCAGATCAGCATCATCAACATCTTCCATCATTGCAAAAACTCTGGGTACGGCTTGACCTGTTCTGGTGTCGGGCATTGGGCAATCTCGCACAAGATGGCCTACTTTTCCGCATCGGAAACATTGGCCAGTGTAGAGCCTACATTCTCCCGTATGATTTCTCTGGCAACGTGGGCATACAGGAAGCTGAGGAGCTCCCATAGGTCTTTTCCCTTTGTCCTGATAAATGGCAACTTCATTTGGTCTTTTGACACCTCTGTTCTGTTGCTGCCGTGGTTGCCCAAACTGTCCCTTTTGTTGTTGTTGCTGCTGCTGAGGGGCATCCTGCATGATTCTCTTTGATGTATATCTCTGAGACTTTGCCTCTAAGGCTTCCAACTGATAAGCCTTAGCTACCACCTTTGTGTATGGGGCCTCGTCAAATCCCCCGTATGTAATCCCTCGTAAGAGGTCCATCTTCAAACCCTGGATAAACTGATGCACCTTATTTTCATCAGTGGCCACAAGGTGGGGTGCATAACGGGATAATGAATCGAACTTCTGAACATACTCGGCCACCGTTCCAAACTGTCGTAGTCGAGAGAATTCCAGTAACTTCTCCTTCCTCATGTTGCGGTCAAAGTACTTCTCGTAGAAGAGTGTCTTAAATCCCTCCCAGCTTAATGCCACAGTGCTTGACTGCACTGTATCCCACCAAAATCCAGCACTCTTGGTGAGATTAAACGAGGCACATATCACTTTCTTATTTTCCTCCACCTCTGCATAATTCAACATGCGTTCAATCTGCCGGATCCATTCCTCAGCGTGAGTAGGATCTGTTGATAATCCATCGAACATAGGCGGTTGGAGACACCGAAATCTCTCACCACTTGTGTCACGTGGAGTATTTGTATGGTTATTGTTGTTTCCATTGCCCTCCCTCGCAATCAAACGCTCGATCATGCGAGATTGAGTGCCGGCCAACTCAGTTAGACGGTCGAGGGCGTCGCCTCTGTCATTTGCATCACCCTGATTTCCTCTCACCATTCTAGAAAATCCTATAAACAGAATAACTAAATTAAATAAACAGAACTTTTACAGAAACTTAAACACTTACAGTTGGTGGGGCGATCTCACGAGGCGGATTGCGCAGTCAGACATTTCACAGAATCGGTTTTAAAACCTTATCGCTCTGATACCATAACTGTGACAGCCCAAATTCCGAAACCCTCAATCGGAGTCCTAGAATCAAGCCGTCACTCCGGGACATTTTATCAGAAAACGTGGACTATTTTTTTTTTAACGGAACAGGTTGGACTTTTGAAACATACCCTTAACAAATTTACAGAGGAGGAAAAACATTTTCAGGATTTAGAATCAAACAGAGAAGAAAGAAATAGTTAAAAAGACAGAATGATATTAAAAGACGGACCTCTAAATAAATGACAGAATTTAAAACTTGGAACAGAGTCAGAAAACATATTGAAAGAAACCGGATGATAAAATGTGTGAACAGTACCGGATGACCAAATTGTGAACAGTAACCGGATGACCAAATTGTGAACAGTAACCGGGAGACCAAATTGTGAACAGTAACCGGATGATAAAATGTGTGAACAGTACCGGATGACCAAATTGTGAACAGTAACCGGATGACCAAATTGTGAACAGTAACCGGATGACCAAATTGTGAACAGTAACCGGGTGACCAAATTGTGAACAGTAACCGGATGATAAAATGTGTGAACAGTACCGGATGACCAAATTGTGAACAGTAACCGGATGACCAAATTGTGAACAGTAACCGGATGACCAAATGTGTGAACAGTAACCGGATGACCAAATTGTGAACAGTAACCGGATGACCAAATTGTGAACAGTAACCGGATGACCAAATGTGTGAACAGTAACCGAATGACCAAATGTGTGAACAGTACCGGATGACCAAATTTTCAAGGCAGAATTTGACAACTCTTTAACAGAAAGACATACCAACAGAGAGCAAAAGGACAGAAAACATAAAATCTCAAATTCTCAAACCGATTCAAAACATGGTTCTCGAACACGACATAAGGCATAACAGGGACTTAAAAAAAAATCGCACTACATGGATAGCTCTAAAACCAGAAACTATCCATGCACAGACTAACAGAAAATATTCCAAACAAATTTCAGAATACTTCGAAATATAATTCAACTGTCAAATACAGAGGTTTAAAACATCAATACAGGTTCCATACATCGTTTTTGTGGATCCCAAAAGTTTTACAGAACTTGACATACACTTCAAACGTTTTAAAACCCCAAAACAACTTGTACAAAACTTGACATAACTTTACATAAAACACATTCTCACAGGAATGACATTTGTCTGACTGCAGCAACCATCCCGTGAGCTCTTCCCGCCAACTACATCAACTCATCAGTTTGAGGCTCAAGCTCCTCATCTGGAGGATCCGTACCTACAACAGGGAGTTCATCTATGAGCCTAGAGCTCAGTAAGAACATACAATGTAGAGTGATGAACGTTCTATGCATGAATTTTTTTCAAATACATGAACATTACATTACATTTCACTGGACAGGAAGGTATAAGTGGGAAGAGGAGCTGGCGCAACAGGAGTACATGCCACAACAGGACATAACAGGAGTACATGACAGGATGTCAGTCCTCGTCCACACTTAACCATACATTACATTACAGGTTTTATCTTACTTAACTTCAAACCGTGTGCAGAAAACCTTTTCATGACTTTCAGAGAAAAACGTGTATGCATGAACATTCATAGACAGGCAACAGAATAATAAGCAGAATATAAAACAGAACACACTTAACCTAAAACATAACCTATGGTTTAACTACCCAACGGAAATCTCGACAACATAAACCTAGTACCTCCGTATTGTAGGGCCTTAAGGGACAAACCTATACGTATGAACTTACCTGTGGTCCGAAATGCAGCAAACTTGAACGCACGAGAACTGTGGTTCACGAACCTATAGCATGCATAAACGGACATTAACCCTAAACATCACGAAACTAGCAAATAAATAAACTAAAAATCGTTTTCTATCTAAGATGATTACCTTAGACCGAAAAGCAGGAGGAAAATCAAAGAAGGAAGAAACCCTTGCGTTGGTTTTCTTCAACCGAAAGAGAGAAGCAGAGAGGAAAATGAGAGAGAGCAGAGAGGGAAATGTCTGACGTAGGAGGAAGAGAAGGAAAAATGATCTTGGCTTCCTTAACAAGTTTTGGACAAGTGTCAATCATCTATTTGATTTCTCCCACCAACCTTAATTACTTCCACATTTGCCCTTCCATTGGTTTTTAATCAAATTGGTTTGTTTTGATTACACAAGGTTTGGTTTTCCAATTAAACGTCCAAACAAATAAAAGAAAATATCTATTGTATTAATATACAATTTATCCCGCTTAAATGACCACGTGGCAAAAATGTCGGGTGTTACAAAAAAAGAGTAAATTTGATTTACTAGTTACTGAATCTTGTTTGGTAGAAAGTGATTTATCACCCTGGATAATTGATTCAGGAGCGACTAATCATGTTTGTTGTTCTTTGCATATGCTAAACTCATACAGGAGACTAGCTGATGGAGAATTCACTCTCAGAGTTGGCAACGAGGCGGTTGTTTCAGCTTCAGCAGTGGGAGAAGCCAAAATTTATTTTGAGAACAATAAATATTTGTTTTTAGAAAACATTTATTTTATTCCAGGGTTTACTAGAAACCTCATTTCTGTTTCTCGAATAATTGAACAATTATATGCTATTTCTTTTAATAATAATTCAGTTATTATTTCTCGAAATAGTTTAAATATTTGTTCAGGCTCAATGAAAAATGCGCTTTATATGATAAGACCCATTATAAATTCATCACTGTTGAATACTGAAATGTTCAAAGTGGAATTGCCTAAATCCAAGAAGCAAAAGATTTCTCATACTGATGATACATATCTTTGGCACCTACGACTTGGTCATATTAATCTTGATAGAATTAACAGACTTGTTAAGGATGGTCCTTTAAAAGATCTAACTGTTGGATCTTTACCTGTTTGTGAATCATGTCTAGAAGGTAAAATGACCAAGAGGTCCTTTATTGGAAAGGGCCAAAGGGCTCAAGAAACACTTGAGCTCATACATTCAGATGTATGTGGCCCAATATCTACACGGGCTAGAGGTGGCTATGAGTACTTTGTGACATTCATAGATGATTACTCAAGATATGGATATACTTACCTAATTCAGTTTAAATCTGAAACTTTAAGAAAGTTTCAAGATTTTAAAGCTGAAGTTGAGAACAAATTAGGTAAGACAATCAAGTGTCTTCGATCAGATCGAGGTGGTGAGTACCTTGACAGTGAATTCAAGGATTATCTGTTAGAATATGGGATAGTATTCCAACTAACAGCACCAGGCACGCCTCAGCAAAATGGTGTTGCTGAAAGAAGAAATCGAACATTGCTTAATATGGTAAGATCCATGATGAGCTATTCTTCTCTTCCAAAATCATTTTGGGGTTATGCTTTACAAACAGCAACCTACATAGTTAATGTAGTTCCATCTAAGTCTATACCTAATACACCCTTAGAGTTGTGGAGTGGTCACAAACCTAGTTTGAGACACTTTCGCATATGGGGTTGTCCAGCACATGTGCTAGTAGGTAAGACCGGGAAGTTGGAACCAAGAACTGAGGTTTGCTTGTTTGTTGGATATGCAGTAGGCACGAGAGGAGGTTTGTTTTATAGTCCTCAGGATAATAAGGTATTTGTATCGACAAATGCCACATTTCTTGAACATGACTATATAACAAATTACAAACCTCATAGTAAGATTGTCTTAGAAGAGATTCAATCTGACCAGGTTAGACCGGTTACAACAACAGTTGTTGATCCACAAGTTACAAGAAACACCACTCTTTCTAGTCAACCTATCATTACACTTCGTCGTAGTGATAGGGTAGTGCGACTACCATCTCGATATCGACACGATGGTGAAGCACAAGTTGCTATCACCGATGATGGGAATGATGATCCATTGACATATAGATGTGCAATGGAAGACTCTGACAAAGAAGCATGGCTTGAAGCTATGAAACTTGAAATGGAATCTATGTATTCCAACTCAGTCTGGGATCTTGTAGATTTACCTTAAGGGATAAAACCCATTGGATGTAAATGGATCTACAAGAGGAAACTTGGAATAGACGGGAATGTAGAGACATTCAAAGTTAGACTGGTGGCTAAGGGTTATACCCAAAAAGAAGGGATTGACTATGAAGAAACCTTCTCACCAGTAGCAATGCTTAAGTCTATTCGTATTCTGCTTTCCATAGCTGCTCATTATGATTATGAGATTTGGCAGATGGACGTAAAGACAGCTTTTTTGAATGGCTATCTTGAGGAGACTATCTACATGGAACAGCCAGAGGGTTTCATAGCACAGGATGCAAAACAAAAGGTTTGTAAATTGCATAGGTCTATTTATGGACTCATGCAAGCATCCAGGTCATGGAATATGAGATTTGATGATGCGATCAAATCTTATGGATTTGTTCAATGTCTTGATGAGTCTTGTGTATACAAGCTCTTCAAGGAGAAGCAAGTGGTTTTTCTAATTCTTTATGTCGATGATATTCTACTTATTGGGAATAATGTAGGATTATTATCAGACATAAAAGCTTGGTTGGCTAAGCAATTCCAAATGAAAGATTTGGGAGAAGCGAGCTATATTCTTGGGATTCGTCCATTTAGAGATCGCAAGAATAAGTTGTTAGCCTTGTCTCAGGAATTGTATATTGACAAGATGCTTGTCAGATATTCAATGCAGAACTCTAAGAAAGGTAATTTACCTTCTCGTCATGGAGTTACTCTTTCTAAGAAGTAGTGTCCTGACACGCCTCAAAAGGAAGAGGATATGAGACGCTATCCATATGCATCAGCAGTTGGTAGCTTGATGTATGCTATGTTATGCACAAGACTAGACATTTGCTATGCAGTAGGGATAGTTAGCCGTTTTCAGTCTAATCCAGGATTAGATCACTGGATAGCAGTCAAGCACATTCTCAAGTATCTTAGGAGAACGAGAAATTATATGCTTGTATATTCTGGTAGGGATTTGATTCCTACAGGATATACAGATTCTGATTTTTAATCTGATATAGATGATCGAAAGTCGATATCTGGATCAGTATTTACTCTTGGTGGTGGAGCCATTGTTTGGAGAAGTACCAAACAAGGAGGAGTTTCTGACTCGACTATGGAAGCCGAGTACATAGCTGCTTCAGAAGCAGCTAAAGAAGCTGTTTGGCTCTGCAAGTTCTTTAGTGATCTGGAAGTTGTTCCAGATATAAATAAACCACTCACACTTTATTGTGATAATAGTGGTGCAGTGGCGAATTCTAAAGAACCGAGAAGCCACAAAAGATCAAAGCATATAGAAAGAAAATATCATCTGATTAGAGAAATCGTGCAACGTGGAGACGTCGCCGTTTTGAAGATTCCAACCACTGAGAATCTTGCAGATCCCTTCACCAAGACATTGCCTGCAAAGAGTTTTGATAAACATCTTGAAGGACTAGGGATTAGAGACATGTCTCATTTACTTTAGGGCAAGTGGGAGATTGTTGGGAATAATGTGCCCAACAAGCAAATGTTATGAACATTTTAATTGCTGTAATTAATAAATAAATTTTATGATTAATTTTTATGTTTGCATTATTCGATATGCTTTATAAATTCAAAGAAAAATCCTTGATTATTTATGCAATTTTAAATTTACATATATGCTGATATATGTGGGATTAAATTTAAAAAGAAATAATCACAATAGTCCATGACTTATATTTGAAGTAAAGGATCTTCAAATTAATAAAGTCATAAATACAGTTCACTTCGTTGAGAACGTGTAGTCATATCCCGACTATATATGTAGTGACATAAAGTGATTGTATTTTATATAATATGATTATATAGGACTGGACCAGATAAAATTATATTGTTCTTATAATATCCGTTGAATGAAGAACAATTAATTTTATCATAATGATGGTCATATATGTATGATCTTAATTCATTGTATTTAGTAGACTCCTATTTCATTATAATTTATTTTTTTGATTTACTCGGTACAGTTTTGTATGAGTTACATTACATAAACCTTGTATTTTGAAAATAAATTAAATGAGTAGCTGGGAATGCTAACATTGATACAATGAAATCCATAATACAAGATTCTCTTGTTTGTTAGTTCAGGGATTGAATAATTAGCGCATGTAACGCCCCGAGTTATCTGAACCCGGTTTGTCACACAAGTCCGTACATGACTAAAAATTTCATCCATATTTTTTTTTTTAAAAACTTGCAGCGGAATTCATTTAAACAAAATTAGAGCTAAACAAAATCATAAAAAGTGTCTGGATAATCGGCCGAAAAGTTAGAAATAATCGACCAAGGAAAAATAAGAGTTAATCACGAATTTCTTTAAAAGTGGCGAAGGTCAAACGCATCTGCCGCTGAACCAAGTCAACGGAAGAGGATGAAAACAGAAAACAGAAGACATCATCCGGTTACAAAACGACAAAATATTCTCTACATCTACCTGATGACGTCAGCCGGTTAATTTTCTTCATCCGATCGACTTTATTCTACATCCACCGACGACTAAACGACAAAAACTTATTCTACATCATCCGGTATGTTAACAACGACATCCTCTGATAACTAAACGACAAACGTAATACTCACTCTTACCGATAGAATTAAACCGATATCGCTGCTTTTTGAAAGACATTCTAAAAAAAAGATGTCCGTTGATGAAGACGCTTACAAATTTATCCAAAAATCTTGAATACCTGTTCTCAAGTCCATGATGCCGTCGGGGTATTAGTCCAATCCAAAAGAGCAGTACCAAGAACTCATAGTGTCCGACCGGTTCTTGAAGGTTGTCTTTTGGAATATCATCAGCATTGACTTCAACTGGTAATAACCGTAGCGCAGGCCAATCTTTGAAAATACCCGAGCCCTTGCTTTGGTCAAATAAATCGTCGATCCTCGCAACGGTAACCTATTTTTGAATGGTCATTCTGT
>CM039509.1:10159706-10305623 GCA_022432975.1 Begonia masoniana
AAAAAAAACTTGTTTGTAATACTCCTCTCCTTAACGAAATTCCGCCCACGAAATTCAATACAACCGTTAAGGGAACATCAAAGAATGAGGATACTTCTGGACCATCTCAGACCGAGCCCTTCCCTAAAAGGGTGGGGGCCTTTTCGCTCAGTGTGATTCTTCCACAACAATGAATCAAGGGAAAGATGTGTTGTGACAAAGAACTCAAAACTTTCTGCCTCTAATCCACTTAACCACTCTATAAGAAACATTCTCTTAGATGGAAAGAATCAAAGATGTACTCACTCAGCAAGAAATATGTAAGAAAACATTATGAACGCGGGAGGTAAATCAAGCTTGTAGCCACACTACCAATCCTTGAAACAATAGCGGAACAAAAGAATGGACATCAGCAACACCATTGGCTTACTCCCACCAACCTTAATCTCTCCCCAAATTGCCCTTCCATGCATTTCAAACTTAGTGCTTTGGTTTTAGTTACACATTAGTTTAGTTCTCCACTAATTATTCCAACAATTCAACCAAAACATTCCTTTGTATTAATATAATATTAATCCCGTTTAAATGATCCGAAAAAACTATTACATGGCAAAATGCCGGGTGTTACACTTTACTTTAATAGATTCAGGTGCAACACATTCTTTTATAGCCTCTACATTTGCTGATAAACTAGATGTACAGTTTACCCCCACTGAGCATGTGTTTAACGTAGCATTACCCTTGGGTGAACGCATGCACTCTAACCGAGTGATGCTTGATAGTGCTGTATTTGTAGGAAACATGAACCTATCTGCTAACCTTATTATTATGGATATAACGGGATTTGATGTAATCCTAGGAATGGATTGGTTGTTCAAGCATTATGCCACGATCGACTGTAGGACTAGAATAGTTAGCTTCCACCCCCTGGTAGTTTGAAACATACCTTTCAAGCTTCAAAGAAAAGTAAGGAAATGTCTGTGATGACTTCTATTAACACTAGACCTTCCCCATATAGAGAGTACTTGTGATTCTTAGCTAGCGTTTTAGACACACAACTTGTAGGAAAAGCAAATCCTCAAAATGTTTTAATTGTCCAAAACTTTCCTGAATTATTTCTAGATGACCTTCCTAGTTTACCACCAGATAGGGAAATTGAATTTGTTGTAGATGTTTACCCCGGTGCCGAACCTGTGTCTAAAAATCCATATAGATTAGCACCAACTGAACTTAAGGAATTAAAGAAGCAATTGGAGGATCTGTTGGAGAAAGGGTTCATACGCCTCAGCTTTTCACCGTGGGGTGCACTTGTCCTTTTTGTCAAAAAGAAGGATGGATCGATGCGGATGTGCATTGATTATCGGGAACTAAATAAGTTAACTTTCAAGAACAAGTATCCATTGCCAAGGATTGATGATTTATTTGATCAACTTAATGGTGCAAGAGTTTTCTCTAAGATTGACCTTAGGTCCGGTTATTACCAGTTGAAGGTTAAATCTGAAGATATTCCAAAGACTACTTTTCGCACAAGGTATGGACATTATGAGTTTTTGGTCATGTCCTTTGGGTTGACAAATGCACCAGCGGCCTTTATGGATCTCATGAATAGAGTGTTTCATGAATTTTTTGGATAAGTTTGTCATAGTGTTTATTGATGATATTTTAATCTATTCACGTACTAAGGATGAGCATGCTAGGCACCTGACCTTGGTGTTGGAAGTATTAAAACAGCACCAACTATACGCCAAGTTTTCTAAGTGTGGCTAATATGATCCTCTTAGGGTTGCCTAAGTACTCTCGGCATCTTATCGTTCCTAGACACATTACAAAATAAAATAAACATCTAATAACAGTTACTTAAACTTAAACACTTACAGTCGATGGAGTGTTCTCTTGCGGAAGTTTGTGTTCGCAGGCAGTCGTCTACAGAAACCCTTTTAAAACTCAGGTGCTCCGATACCATAACTGTGGCAACCCCACCCGACCCAAAGGCAGAATAGGGCCGCCACGGATTAGCCGTGACATACTCTTAACTTACTCTTCGTTTATTGAAATAAATTTTTTTTCTATTTTTTTTCTTTTTCCTTTTAACCCATTAAAAGCGAACTTGAACATTCAACCCTCTTTTTATCAACATTAAAAGCCTAACTTAAAACGTATTTAAAATTACTCGTTTAAGGTCAGAAAAACATCGTTTAAAACTTGGAACCCAAAAACATAGAGGATACATACATGGGGCACGCCCAAACAATGGGCGCGCGTGCCCCTTACACGCTCTGCACGCCCGCTACGAGCGCGGTCCGCACGGGCACCGCGACAGCGTCGCATGCTAAATGCGCACGCCTGCTCCTCACGAGAGCCGATCGATCGTGCCCTCACACAATCGATCAGCACCCTCTCGGGTACCAGGGTGCTTCTTCATAGTTTTGGCCGATTGATCGGCCATTAGGCGCCGATCGATCGACATTCGTTCTGTCAAAAGCCTGCGCCTGGTTCCCCATGGGAGCCAATCGATCGTCCCCTCGCGCGATCAATCGACACCTTCTCGGGTGCCAGGGTGCTTTTTCATAGTTTTGGCCAATCGATCGGCCATTAGGCACCGATCGATTGGCGTTCGTTTTGCCGAACGCCTAGGGAGGAAAAAACTCTTTGCCGATCGATCGGCCGAGCAGGGTTGTGCACACTTCGGGGGCCCTGCTCTCTCCGTGCACACCTTGCGCACGCCTTCTGTGCACCTAGGGCCCCCTCCCATCCCTTCTTCTCCTTTCATTTGTTTTTCTCAAACTTTTCACCTATATCCACTTCAACCAACACTTATTCCTTAATCAACACATCAATCTCCACCTATATTAAAACACCCAATACATGCAAACCTATCTCCCCAGATCATCAAATCCTTTCGACATTTAATTCATACCCTCAATAGAAAACGTGCAACGGAAACTTTGTAAAGCGTTATACAGAAAACCCATTCATAAAACCTATCCAAAAAGTTACAATATCGCCAAGCTAACTCCTAATCATCAACAATGGAAATTCATTTACATCAACACCTAGTACATTTATGTGAATTTACCCAAAAGCTCAGAGAACCACCCACATATCAAAATAGCCATGCCCGGCACCACCCGCCAGGCACGAGCTCCATCCATCGGCCATCCTACGCATTGATTTCAAGAGGACATTCCTCACCTTCAATTTCTTCAACTACATCATAAGATTTAAACTATAAACCTAATGCTTAGTAAGGGGTGCACTAAACATAAACATATCCATGAATGCATGATTTCATAAAAAAATGTTCGTTTCATTTCTTAACATTACATAACATAGGAAAATAGGGATTTACACAAGAGGGGGCACATGCAGTACCCCGTCGACCCCGTAGACCACATAACTCGCCATGAGTTGCCATTTATCAGGTGTCCTTTACGTGCGATGGGTTGCCATTTTCATACCCTGTGCTATACTCATCCACTACCCACACTTAATCATTACATACTGTAACATCCGGTTTTACGAGATTTTATTATTCCAATATATAATGATTTTTTTGTAATTATGTCAAATTAAGTCCGTTTTGAATGGAAAGTTTTAATAGAGCCTTAGCAATAAATTAAAATTTTTGGAGAAATAAGGAAATTTGGAGAAACCGGATCGGAGAATCGATTAACGAAATCAGAGGAGGATTTAATAGAAAACTAACTAAAGGTTAAAACGGTAATTTGGAAGGTTAAATTTTATAAAAATAAAAAATCCTCCTTCTCCCACGATTTTTCTTCACTCTGCTATTTCCTTTTCTCTCCTCTCCCTCACGTGGCGATTTCCTCTCCTCCAGGCAATTTTCTCCTTCAACACCAACGATCTCCTCGTCCGATCGTTAGCTTTTCTTCACGATTTATTCTCCAAGCGGCTCCTTAGGTAAGTTTCTAGCATTTATCGGCTTTAGTTTCCTACTTTAGGGTTGTTAAACGGTTAGGGTTTTATTAAGTTTTTGTTGAATTGGCCAGGTTATGTTAGAAGAGGTTAGATATCGCTCTATTTATGATTATTGGATGTTATTGGGCAAAATAATGGATGTGTTTGGATTTTAGTTGAAGAATTGGTTATTGAAAGCTTGGAAACCCCATTAATGGTGGTTTAGAAATGTCGAGCGCGAATTGCTCGACGAAATGCCTCAACGAGTTAGAATAGAATTTTAGGAAGTTTCCTTTAGCTTGGAGTTTGTAGTTTTTGAAACTCAATAGTTTAGACTCGGTTTTAATGATGAATGTTGTGCATTGCCATAGGTGAACAACGCTCGTGGACGGAGCTTGAATTGCAACGGACGCGAGGTAAGTCTTCGTGATTTGTTTGGTCGGTTTGTCCTACACCACAATAATGTATTTGAAATTGAGGAATTGGAGTTGTAGCATGTTTCGGGTGATTAGATTGGGTAGTTAGGCTATTTTAAGATATAGAACGTTTAGCGTTCGTTGTTTGTTTTATGTTTGTTTTCATTATTGTATTATGCACGTCCATGCATCATGTTTTCTGAATAAGCATGCAAAATGAATTTTTATGTTTTCATAAAAAGGATAACGAAAAGGCATAAATGTATGTAATAACGGTCACGTCAGAGTGGTGGTTCAGACATGGCTGTCAGATGAAGCATGTTTTGCCACCGGGTAGATACGAGGGGCTATCCAATCATCGGATGTGCCGCTTCTATCTACTGAGAGCGAAGCCCCGGTGACGTCTTAAATGAAATGAATAGCGAAAATGTAGGATGATTGTATGATTTTAAGCATTGCATACGCATAGCATTCATCTGCATTTACATAGGTTTGCTGAGCCCTTTAGCTCATAGTTTAATTCTATGGTGTAGGTGATTTCGAGACAGGTGAGGACGACGTTCCTCCCCCCGACGCATGAGCAGGTTGAAGAAGAATGGCCCGTGGGAGTGTGCTAGCAGTCGGTGTGAATTTTGACCCGTGGGGATGTAAATAATATTTTGGGGATTTTGATAGATAGAAACGTAGGAAAATTGCATAGTGGAACCATATTAGGATGTTTGGTATCTGGATAGATAATGTATAGTATTTTGTTGTTTTTTAATATTTTCAAAGAGTGGGAAATGTTAAATTTTTAAACAGAACCATGCGGTTCATTTTTATGAAATTTGGTTACATTTTAATATGTTTTGAGTCGGTTTATGGGTGATTAGTGGAGCGAAGATTGTATGTGGGTAGAAGTGTGGTTATGAAATGTATTTAGAAGAAGTGATGAAGGTGTGGAGTGGAAAATATGTATGAATTGTGTTATGTGCGCAGGAAGTTGAAGGAAAGGAGAAGGATAGGAAGCAGCTCTCTGGATCAAAATCCAGAGAGTCTGCCGATCGATCGCCAGGAGGGGCGATCGATCGGCAGAAGAGAGGGGACTCTCTAGAAATTCCAGAGAGTCTGCCGATCGTTTGCCAAAGAAGGGGCAAACGATCGGCCCTGTTTGGCCATGCTCTGGAAGAAATTCCAGAGCGTGTGCCGATCGATCGCCTGTCAAAGGGCAATCGATCGGCTGGTGATCGATTGCGAGGGGCGATCGATCGCCTAGTAAGGGGGCGATTGATCGCCCCCCCCCCTTATTTTACACAGCCGATTGATCAGCTGTCTAAGGGCCGATCGATTAGCCATGCAATTTTGGGCACGTTGCCCTTTTTGCCCTCTGCTTGATTGTTCAACGATTTTTCCTAAGTGTTTTTATGTTTTTATCAAATAGTTTTCAAACGATTTCAAACATCAATGATTCCGACTAAAGTTTTTAAAAGAAAAATTTATATGGGAAATTAAAGGTAAAGAATTTTGGGTCTCTACAGTTATGGTATCAGAGCCCCCGAGTTTTAAAATCGGTTCTGTAGACTGCTCGACTGCACAGCCACTACGCGAATATCCTTCCTCAACTGTAAGTACGTTTAAATACTTTAGTTTATTTCAATTTCTTAGAATTATTTGTTTTAACTTTTATATAAGTTATAGAAAAATGGTTCGAGCGAGAGACGCCAGAGATGAAGCCCTAGATAAACTTACAGATTTGCTGGATCGTCAGAGCCAGCATATGGACAGACAAGCATAACAGATTGAGAGTTTAGTGAACCGAGAAAATCAGAGAGCCCGGGATATAGTAGTTCCGGAGAATCATTGCATGGAGAGGTTTCAAAAGCTACGGCCTCCAGTGTTAAACGGACAATCTACGGATCCCTCTATTGCTGAGGAGTTGGTTCGAACGATGGAGGACATGTTGGCTTACGCCAAAGTAGAGAATGCTGAGAAGGTCACGTGCGTCACTTTCCACTTGGCATTGGATGCCCGATTTTGGTGGGATTCAATTAAGGCAACTACGGACGTGACATTGATGAGGTGGGAACGGTTTAAGATTGTGTTCTTTGATAAATATTTTAGCCATACAGTGAGGGCGGCAAAAAGAGCAAAGTTCATGCAGCTGAAGCCGACCAGTACAGTTGCAGAATACATTAGGAAGTTTGAGGCTTTATCACTGTTTGCACCTCGCTTGGTCAGCGACAACGAAGACAAGGTGCAACAATTTATGGATGGACTAAATCCAGAAATTCGAAAGAACATCACAGTATCTATCATTTTAGATGTGCCCTACGAGGACATCGCGGCGAGGGCCTTGGAGTTTGAGGCTGTAGAATTAACCTGTGTTAAGCCAACAGAGCCTGCTAAGGGCTTCTTTCGTGAGATCCAGCCTCAGATACGGAATCGAGGTTGGCAACCTAGAGGACAACAGCCACAGCAACAATAGCAAATAGGCGTTAAAAAGCCTTACAAGGGAGGAAAAGATCAGGACAAGGGGAAGCAAGTTCAAGGGGCTACTCAAAAGCCTATTTGTACTAAGTGCCAGAAGGAGCATTACGGCGATTTTCGGATGGGTACCAACAGGTGTTATCGATGCGGGGAGATTGGCCATTTTATTATGAACTGCCCATTATTGAACCGAAATCAACCAGGCAAGGATCAACAGGGCAGAGACCAGAGGAGAGTGATGCCATGGATCTTCGCCTTTATCGAGCCTGACGACGTCGACGACGTCGACGACGAGGCTCAGCCATCTGTTATAGCAGGTACTATCTTAGTCATGGGTGTACCAATATTTTCTTTGATAGGCACGGGAGCTACGCACTCTTTCATTTCAACTGCTTGCATGACTAGATTGGGGTTAGTGTCTGAGTTAGCAGAGTATGAGTATAGAGTGATGCTGCCTTTGGGAGCGAATATGCAGTCCGATCGTATCTTCCAAGGCAATGTCGTCTCGGTGGGTAACAACACACTCTACGCCCGACTGATAGTTATGGGCATAGAGTGGTATGATCTGATTTTGGGAATGGACTAGCTGTCATACCATTTCGCTACCATTGACTGCCGATCCGGATTGGTAACTTTTTGACCTCCAGATAAGGCAGAGTTTTTATATCAGGCAATAAATAGGTCGAGTGGGTCACCAATTTCCTATTCCATGAAGGTTCGAGAGCAGTTTAGAGGCGAATGCTCAGTTTATCTGGCTATAGTGGTCAATACTCAGTTGCTAAACGGGGTAAAGCCAGAAGACCTTCTAGTGGTTAGAGAATTTTCTGAGATCTTCCTTGACGATCTTCCCAGATTACCGCCGGATAGAGAGGTCGAGTCTGTTATTGATGTTTATCCAGGCTCAGGGCTTGTATCAAAGAATCCGTACAGACTGGCACCTGCTGAACTAAAGGAGCTGAAGACTCAGTTAGAGGAGTTGTTAGAAGAGGGGTTCATTCGACCTAAATTCTCTCCTTGGGGTGCGCCAGTTTTGTTTGTTAAGAAGGACGGAACTCTCCTAATGTGCGTTGATTATAGAGAGTTGAATAAGCTAACGATGAAGAATAAGTATCCACTACCCCAAATTGATGACCTGTTTGACTAATTGCAGGGTGCCCGAGTGTTTTCGAGGATTGAGCTACGCTCGGGTTATTATCAGTTGAAGGTCTGGAGGGAAGATGTTCAGAAAATGGCCTTCCGAACGAGGTATGGGCATTACGAATTTCTTGTGTTGTCATTTGGACTTACGAATGCTCCTTGCAGCGTTTATGGATTTGATGAACCGTTTTTTTAAGGAGTATTTAGACAAATTTGTCGTCATCTTCATTGATGACATCTTGATCTATTCAAAGACAAAGGAAGAGCATGAGGAGCATATGCGGATTGTTCTTAGGATTTTATGTTAGCACCAATTGTATCCGAAGTTCTCTACGTGCGAGTTTTGGCTGGACACAATAAGCTTTCTCGTCCATATCATATCTCATGAGGGAATCTCAGTGGATCTAGCTAAGATCAAAGTTGTCAGGGATTGGCCATAGCCTAAGAACGTGCGTGAGGTACGTGGGTTTCTCGGATTGGCTGGATATTACAGGAAGTTCATTGAGGGATTTTCAAAGATCGCAGTCTCTCTTTCGCATTTGACAGGGAAGAATGAAAAATTTGTATGGTCTGTTGCATGTGAAAAGAGCTTCAATGAGGTTAAACAAAAGTTGACTACAGCACCAGTGTTAACATTGCCAGTTGAAGGCGATAAGTTCAGTATTTACTGTGATGCTTCAAAGATTGTACTAGGGTGTGTATTGATGCAGGAGGGCAAGGTCATTGCTTATGCTTCTCGACAGTTGAAGCTGTATGAGCAAAATTATCCGACGCACGATCTTGAGCTTGCAGCAGTTGTTTTTACTTTAAAAATCTGGAGACACTATCTGTATGGGCAGCAGTTTGAGGTGTTCTCAGATCACAGGACCTTAAAATATTTGTTTACGCAGAAAGAACTTAATATGCGACAGCGAAGGTGGTTGGAGTTTGTTAAAAATTATGATTTTTAAATTAAATACCACCCAGGGAAGCTCAACGTTTCAAAGCTCAACGTTTTGAAATAATCTCATCCTACTTAAACTACCATATCCTTTAACATACTGTAACATAAGAGTCTTAACCAGGGGTCATAAGTCGCCTCTCCAGTCCCGCACTGTCACCTTGAGCATCCTTCAGCAACCAGCCTTAAGCATCCTCTTTGAACATAACATCCTCACCTGAACCTTCTTCACCTACACCATAAGGTTTAACTATAAGCCTCCACCAGTGGGAGAATTCGCGAGCCATACATATCATTAACTCGGCCTCCACCAGTGGGAGATTTCGCGAGTCATACATATCATTAACTCGGCCTCCACCAGTGGGAGATTTCGCGAGTCATACATATCATTAACTCGGCCTCCACCAGTGGGAGATTTCGCGAGTCATACATATCATTAACTCGGCCTCCACCAGTGGGAGATTTCGCGAGTCATACATATCATTAACTCGGCCTCCACCAGTGGGAGATTTCGCGAGTCATACATATCATTAACTCGGCCTCCACCAGTGGGAGATTTCGCGAGTCATACATATCATTAACTCGGCCTCCACCAGTGGGAGATTTCGCGAGTCATACATATCATTAACTCGGCCTCCACCAGTGGGAGATTTCGCGAGTCATACATATCATTAACTCGGCCTCCACCAGTGGGAGATTTCGCGAGTCATACATATCATTAACTCGGCCTCCACCAGTGGGAGATTTCGCGAGTCATACATATCATTAACTCGGCCTCCACCAGTGGGAGATTTCGCGAGTCATACATATCATTAACTCGGCCTCCACCAGTGGGAGATTTCGCGAGTCATACATATCATTAACTCGGCCTCCACCAGTGGGAGATTTCGCGAGTCATACATATCATTAACTCGGCCTCCACCAGTGGGAGATTTCGCGAGTCATACATATCATTAACTCGGCCTCCACCAGTGGGAGATTTCGCGAGTCATACATATCATTAACTCGGCCTCCACCAGTGGGAGATTTCGCGAGTCATACATATCATTAACTCGGCCTCCACCAGTGGGAGATTTCGCGAGTCATACATATCATTAACTCGGCCTCCACCAGTGGGAGATTTCGCGAGTCATACATATCATTAACTCGGCCTCCACCAGTGGGAGATTTCGCGAGTCATACATATCATTAACTCGGCCTCCACCAGTGGGAGATTTCGCGAGTCATACATATCATTAACTCGGCCTCCACCAGTGGCATATCATTACTCGGCCTCCACCAGTGGGAGAATTCGCGAGTCGTACATATCATTAACTCGGCCATCCACCAGTGGGGAGATTCGCGAGTCATACATATCATTAACTCGTCCTCCACCAGTGGGAGAATTCGCGATCATACATAACATAGTCCTTTTCCCCCTCTGCACTTAATCTTGGTTACATTTGCTTTTCATATTCTCAACTTAATCATAACAGGGACACAGTGCATAGACATAAAGTTCATAGAAAGAAGTCATATCATGAGGACAAGTAAAACATCCTGTAACTTTACATTTACTTACACAACTTCTTCATATCGTGGAAATAACAAATCATAGTCAATAAGCTAACATCTCAGTGATTTCCTAATACCCTTTCGGTGTAGGGCCCTAGTGGCCGGAAATCTTAACACATTCACTTACCTGGATTCCTTAGCAATCCGAACTTCCTCTCTTTAACTTCTTCACCTAAAACATGTACATTACAGTAGTTAAAACAAAGTCCTAGTAGTCCTAATCATAAACCACCCTAGGATCTAATAGCTAAAGTCATTCTGATTCCTCTGTTTGACACACTGCAATCTGAAATCCGAAACTAGGTGGACAGGTTTTACCATTGATTAAATCCGAGTTGGTTACTTAAAATGCTCAGAATCGATTCGGGATGACATTTCTACTCCCAGATTTAAAAAAAAGTCTTAAACTACTCGGCCACTGCTAAAAATCCGAACTCAGTGCCGAGCTGAAAACAGAGCTCTATTTACGAATGAATGACTACATTGTCCATTTCATACCTCGGGTGTGGATTTGCAGAGAAGAGCAAGCTCGAAACCAGCCGTCGGTAAAGGGAAGTTCTGGTAGCCGGGAGCAAGAACTTGGGAAAGAAGGAATCGCCGAGAGGGAATGTCGGCTACAGTGGTAATAAATGAGGTTTAAGGTTTACATTTCCTATTTATACTAAATCCATCGATTTTAATTACAAAACTGCCACCCAACCTAGTTTCACACAACTTGTAATAAATTTGTCTTAACATTAAATTTTAAATCATAAAGGTTAAATAAGAGGGTGACAATGAAAATGGTCAGAAAATCACCTGGCCGAAATGTCGGGTGTTACACAACTGAAAAGAAACATTCATTCATGCACACACAAATCCTACTGTTTTGTGATGTAGGCCCGAAGGCACATGCAAACTCTACTTACCTGGTCTCCTGGAAAAACTTGGTTGCAAGCTACTTCGGGTATTACTCAAACCAAGTTCGGAGGAAATCGCTGGAGGAAGTCTAAGGGGGTCTCCTATCGCGCTCTGCTAAGCTGAGGAGCTGAGAATGGAGAGGAAATGAAATAAACAGTGGCGGCTACTTCATTAATAGTTTCCTTAAATACGTTATCCACCTTTGAATTTCTATTTACCCTTATGCCCTTGCCTAGTCATCCACTAACCCTACATTTAATATTGCCATATAAATTGTGCCATTAGTTTAAAAGGAATAGAGAAACGGTTTGATAGAACCGGGTATTACAATCTACCCTCCTTAAAAGAATTTTGTCCTCAAAATTCGGTACCTGAATAATTCTGGATGTTGGTCCATCATGTCTTGCTGGCGCTCCCAAGTTGTCTCCTCTATGTTCTGATTGTGCCATAAGACTTTCACTAGTGGAACTTCCTTGTTGCGCAATACCTTCACTGCATAGTCCAAGATCCTTACAGGTTTATCCTCATATGCAAGAGTAGGAAGAACCTCAATGTCCTGCTGTTCCACAATCTGATATGGATCTCTTACACACTTCTTTAACATAGAAACATGGAACACATTGTGGATTCCTTCCATACAAGCCGGTAACTGCAACATGTAGGCTGCACTCCCAACCCTTTTCAAAATTAAGAATGGTCCAATAAACTTGGGGTTCAACTTTCCTCTCTTCCTGAATCTCACAACTCCTTTGAATGGTGACACCTTAAGAAAAACTTCATCACCTACTTCAAACTCTAATTCTCTTCGTCTTTTATCAGCATAACTCTTCTGGCGGCTTTGAGCTATCAGAATTCTCTGTCGGATGAGGGCAACCTTCTCCACAGTCTGCTGCACAATGTCAGGACCAAGCAACAGTGCTTCACTAACTTCATCCTAGTACAAAGGAGATCTGCATTTTCGTCCATATAATGCTTCGTATGGAGCCATGCCTATTGTTGCTTGAAAACTGTTATTGTAAGAGAACTCAACCAATGGTAAATATTTACTCCAAGATCCTTGAAAATCCAATATGCATGCTCGGAGCATATCTTCTAAGGTCTGAATGGTTCTCTCGGATTGTCCATCTGTTTGAGGGTGGAAAGCTGTGCTAAAATTAAGCTGCGTTCCCATAGCCTTGTGCAAACTTTTCCAAAACTTAGATGTAAATCTGGAGTCTCGGTCTGAAACTATGGTGCTTGGAACTCCATGCAATCTAAAAACTTCGTGCACATACAACTCGGCCAGTTGGTCCATCGAATATGTTATCTTCATTGGCAGAAAGTGAGCAGATTTGGTCAAACGATCAACTATTACCCAGATTGCATCGTGTCCCTTTGCTGTTCTAGGTAATACTATAACAAAATCCATAGTTATTTGTTCCCATTTCCATTCAGGAACTGGTAAGGGTTGCAATGTTCCTGAGGGTCTCTGATGCTCGGCTTTAATCTGTTGACAACACAAACATGATCCTACATATTCTGCCACGCTTCGTTTCATACTAGGCCACCAGTAGTGTTGCTTAAGGTCTCTGTAAATCTTTGTACTTCCAAGGTGAATAGAGAACCTAGAAGAGTGTGCTTCAGAAAGAATCTCATCACGGAGTTCCTTAATGGCTGGAACAAACCACCTATTTCTAAACTTGAGGATCCCATTAGCAGAATAGTTAAAATCTGATTGGTCCGTAGAATTCATGCTTGACTTGTACTTGTTACACTCATCATCATTTGTCTGAGCTTCCTTTATTTTCTCTAGAATGGTAGGCTTTAAGGTTATGGCTGATAGTATAGCTGATACACTGGTTACTGCTTCTAGGTTAAATTTTTGGAATTCTGACTCTAAAGCTAATGGCATACTGAAAATCATAGATGGGGTTGATGTTGTTACTCTACTCAAAGCATCAGCCACGACATTTGCTTTGCCGGGATGATATTTAATCTTGAAATCATAGTCTTTTACAAATTCCAACCATCGACGTTGCCTCATGTTTAGTTCCTTCTGTGTGAAGATATACTTCAGGCTCTTATGATCTGAAAATATCTCACAAGATTGTCCATACAAGTAATGCCTCCAAATCTTAAGTGCAAATACAACTGCAGCTAATTCTAAGTCATGGGTAGGGTAGTTCTTCTCATGTGTCTTCACCTGTCTAGAGGCATAAGCTATTACTTTACCATTCTGCATTAACACACAACCAAGACCAATTTTAGAAGCATCACAATAAATACTAAATTTACCATCTTCAGCTGGAAGGGTTAAAATTGGAGCATTGGTTAGTTTCTTTTTCAAGGTCATGAAACTATGTTCACATTCATCAGTCCATATATATTTCACATTTTTCCTGGTTAACTTAGTAAGGGGTGTAGCGATCCTTGAAAATCCTTCGATGAACTTTCTATAATATCCTGCTAGACCAAGAAAACTCCTGATATCTGTAGCATTCTTCGGTTGAGGCCATTCCTTAACCGCTCAAACTTTGGCTGGATCGACAGATATTCCATCTCCAGAGATCACGTGACCAAGAAAGTGAACTCTGTCCAACCAAAACTCACACTTGGAAAACTTAGCATAAAGCTGGTGCTGTCTACGTACTCCTAACACCAAACTCAAATGCCTTGCATGCTCATCCTTAGTTCTAGAATAGATCAGAATGTCGTCTATGAACACTATGACAAACTTGTCCAAATACTCGTGAAACACCCTATTCATGAGATCCATGAAGGCTGCTGGTGCATTTGTCAAACCAAAAGACATAACCAAAAACTCATAATGTCCATACCTTGTGCAAAAGGCAGTTTTTGGGATATCTTCAGATTTTACCTTCAGCTGATAATAACCGGGTCTAAGGTCAATCTTAGAGAAAACTCTTGCACCCCTAAGCTGGTCAAATAAGTCATCAATTCTCGGCAAAGGGTATTTGTTTTTGACCGTTAACTTATTCAATTCTCTATAATCAATGCACATACGCATTGATCCATCTTTCTTCTTGACAAAAAGGACAGGTGCACCCCACGGTGAAAAGCTTGGGCGTATGAACCCTTTCTCCAATAGATCCTCCAATTGTTTCTTTAATTCCTTAAGTTCAGTTGGAGCTAATCTATATGGATTTTTAGACACGGGCTCGTCTCCGGGGTAGATATCTACAACAAATTCAATTTCCCTATCTGGCGGTAAACCGGGAAGGTCATCTAAAAACACTTCGGGGAAGTCTTGGACGATTAAGACGTTCTGAGGATTTGCTTTTTCCATAAGCTGTGTGTCTAGAACGCTAGCTAAAAAGCACAAATACTCCTCAAACAGGGAAGGTCTAGTGTTAATAGAAGTCATCACAGATATTTCCTTACTCTTCTTTGAAGCTTGAAAGGTATGTTTCAACTTACCAGGGGGTTGAAAGCTAACTACTCCAGTTCTACAATCAATCATGGCGTGATGTTTAAACAACAAGTCCATTCCTAGGATTACATCAAATCCTATTATATCCATGATTATAAGATCAGCAGGTAGACTTACATTCCCTACTAATACATTACTGTCAAGCATCACTTGGTTAGAGTGCATGCGCTCACCAGAAGGTAATGCTATGTTAAACATATGTTCAGAAGAAGCAAACCGTACATCTAGCTTATCAGCAAAAGCAGAGGCTATAAAAGAATGTGTTGCACCCGAATCTATCAAAGTAAAAGCAGGTACAGAGTTGATCAATATAATACCTGACACCACAGCAGGCTTGTCCTCTTCTCCTGACTCTACCATGGAAAATATTCTCGGCTTTATCCTAGCAGGGCCACTCATCGACGTTGGGCAGTCTCTAACAATGTGTCCCGCCTTGTTACAGTTGAAGCATCGAAGGACTCTGGGCTTAGTGCAGTCTTTGAATGAGTGTCCAACCTCCTCACAGTTGAAACACCTTCTAGAAGTCCACCTACATTCCCCCGGGTGATTCTTTAAACATGTTGGACATTGGGGAAATTTCTTGACATTCTGTACTTTTCTTCCTGCTCCCTGGCTATTTTGGCCTTCACTTGGCCTCTTCGTTCCCCTTTGTTGGTGTGGCTGGTTAAACCTTTGCTGGGCCTCCTTTGGTCCAGCACATTTCCTTTCAGCCTCTTCCACTTCCAGAGCAGTGGACACCACCTCACTTAATGTCAAACCTTTAATTCCGCAAAATTTAACTCCTCGGTAAATTTCTGGCTTCAGCCTATGCAAAAATTTGAACACCTTATCCTCGTCCTTGTGAGCAAAGTGTCCAGCAAATCTAGACAGGGACTCAAACTGCCTACTATACTCAGCCACGGACCCTGTCTGCTTCAAGTTCAGGAACTCCAATTTCTTCGCGGTCTGGACAGTGCTGTTAAAATACTTCCCATAGAAAATGTCCTTGAATTATGACCAAGGCATCGTCAAAACATCTGTGATGGTCTCTATTGTTCCCACCAGAGTTGAGCTTCACCAGCTAAATGAAAGGTTGCCAATGTGACTTTTTCTCCTTCTCCAATGTTGGCACACCTAAACATACTTTCAATCTTTCTAAGCCATCCTTCGGCAATAACTGGATCAGTTGACTGTCCATCAAACGTGGGTGGTCTTAGCCTCCTGAACCTATCTCCAGAATGTTCACCACTAGAACCCGAGTTGGCACTTCCTTGTGCTTCTCGGTTCAACAACACACCTAACAGGTCAAACTGTTGACGCACTATATCAGTCTGTTGACGCATCAATTCTGTCAGCTGTCTGATTACACTAGAGTCCTCCTCACGTCTTGGACTTGGTATCTCTCTTGGTATCCTCGGCCTTCCTGGTCGTCTAGCCATTTTGCTAACTTCCTGAATAAAGTTAAATATGTTCATAAATACCTAATAGCTAAGGTTAACGTAAACACTTACAGTTGTTGGAGCACTTCCATGCAACGATTGGCACTAATGAGTAATCTTTTGAACGGTTTAACTGAATGTCTTTGATACCACACTGTAACGCCCCGAATTTTCTGAACCCGGTTCGCTACTCAATGCTCGAACATGACTAAGAAATTTTTTTTTGATTAATTTAAATCTTCACTCGAAGGTCAAAATTTGGCATTTTTCTAAAAAAACCAAAACATTTTAAAATTTGCAGAGGAAATCATTTGAACCACAATGAAGTTATACAAAACTACGAAATGCTGTTGAATTGTTAAGAAACAATCGAAAATTTGAAAATCTACTTTAAACAGCGAAATATTAGAGAAGTCAAAGAAGTCAAACACATTTGCCGATTGATAAAGTCAACGGAAGAAGCAGAAACAGAAGATAGAAGGTTTCTACCGATGACGTCAGCCAAAAGACATCAACTGATCGCAAACGACAAGATACACTCTACATCCTCCGATGACTATACGACAAAAATCCTCCTACATCTACTGATGACGTCAGCACGCATCTGCCGATGAGTTTACCGAGACATCATCCGATGGACTTTGACCTACACCTTCCGATAGAACAAACCTCATGTACCGGTGACTTTACTGAGACATCATCCGATGACTATTCTTAAGGCATCTTCCGATAGAATTGACCTACATCATCCGATGACTTTTCTTAAGGCATCTTCCGATAGAATTAACCTACATCATCCGATGACTTTTCTTAAGGCATCTTCCGATAGAATTAACCTACATCATCCGATGACTTTTCTTAAAGCATCTTTCGATAGACAACAACACAACTTCCTCCGATAGAAAACAATAAACTTCTACACACATCCATCGATAGCTTTTACCCAAACATCATCCGATAGATAACTTACTCAACTCCTACCGATGGACAAAACAACATGGCAGTAGGCTTTACTATAAATTGAGAAAGTCCCGACTGTCAAAAGGACTTAAGCATTTTACCAAAAACCATTTAGAGGCAGTTTAAATCATTGTATTGCTAAAATTCAGTAAAAACAATATTATAAAATCCAACAGAACACTAATGTCAGGAAATCTCCAAAACTAATTCAAAAGGTTCCTACCACTACTATCATGAAAACTCAATGTACTCAGATTGAATCATTTTCAACTAGACCTTTACAACCGCTGACACCAGTTAACCCGCCTCATCAGTTTACCAGACCGGAGCATGAATGTACCCCTCCAACCACATCTACTCATCTGTGCACACGGGAAGTTCACCTGCAGTAATCTCTTCACCTACATCACAAAACTCATCTATTAGCCTAATGCTAAGTAAGTAAAGCAAGAAATGAAATGTGTACTGAAATGTAAATCCTAAATATGCAGTTTCTACTTTCATTCCTCAGTTATGTTGCATTCGTTCACTGGTCTGATGATCCCTGATACAATGGGAGGTGGATCAGTTTTCCCAGGGTATGAATCCATATATTCAATTAAGGGGCGGATTAATTCCCTTAACAGCTGATTTGATCCCTGATACAATGGGAGGTGGATCAATTTTCCCAGGGTATGAATCCATATATTCAATTAAGGGGCGGATTAATTCCCTTAACAGCTGATTTGATCCCTGATACAATGGGAGGTGGATCAATTTTCCCAGGGTATGAATCCGTATGTTCGATTAAGGGGCGGATTAATTCCCTTAAAAGTATACTGTTACAATCTGTTCACATCTCACCATGCTACTCCATGTATATTCATTTTCATTTTCTTTCAAAATATGATGCATGGCAACTGAAAAGAAACATTCATTCATGCACACACAAATCCTACTGTTTTGTGATGTAGGCCTGAAGGCACATGCAAACTCTACTTACCTGCTCTCCTAGAAAAACTTGGTTGCAAGCTACTTCGGGTATTACTCAAACCAAGTTCGGAGGAAATCGCTGGAGGAAGTCGAAGGGGGTCTCCTATCGCGCTCTGCTAAGCTGAGGAGCTGAGAATGGAAAGGAAATGAAATAAACAGTGGCGGCTACTTCATTAATAGTTTCCTTAAATACGTTATCCACCTTTGAATTTCTAATTACCCTTATGCCCTTGCCTAGTCATCCACTAACCCTACATTTAATATTGCCATATAAATTGTGCCATTAGTTTAAAAGGAATAGAGAAACGGTTTGATAGAACCGGGTATTACATTAAGTTTTCTTTTGCAAAAACTAACAAAAAAGGTTGAAAGTTGGCAAGGAAGCCAAGGTGAGGTGTCAATGACCCATTGGCTCTTTTCACCTACCATTAATTCCTTCCTAATTTGCCCTCCCAAATATTCTAACTAATACCTTCCCCAATTTGGTTCGCTCCACAATTCATTTACCAAATTAATTTCCTCTATGATTTTCTATCCTTACATAAACAATAAATTTTTGGGGCATGAAATATTGCGCATCACAAGCAAATTTATTCGTTAAATTTTTCGGGTGTTACAACCTTGAAAGGGACTTTTGGAGAGAGAAGGAGTTTGCCAAACATGGCAAAATATGTCATGGGAGGGAGAGAGAGAAGTGGGGAGTGTTAGTTTTCTTTTCCAAAAAATAACAAAAGAGGATGAAACTTGGTGAGGAAGCCAAGGTAAAGTTTCAATCACCCATTGGCACTTTTTTGTCCTCAGCTACACCATAGCCGAGAACCCCTCTTATTTTGTCCTCCCTTATTGGCTGAATTTTGTAAACCCTTTGATGAGCTACGACCTGCAAATGGGGTATGCATGTAGAAGATGAGAGAAACACAAAGAAATCGGTGCTCAAAGAACACCCCAAAAATAGACGAGAAACAATGCATAAAAACAGAGCAGGGGAGATGAGGGATAAAAGATGGTTACCGAGAGGTGGGCACAACGGCTAACTCCTCAGAGAGCTGCGAGGGATTGAGAGAAGTTCTATGGAGGTGGCGGAACGTTGAGGGAACCAACACCGGCTGAAAGGTTGCTCTCAGCACCTTTTTGGACAGAGCTTTGCCGTTGGATGGGGAAGCGATCTAGCGGCTGGAACACGCCCTGCAAACGTGGTTTTTGTCCTCAGAAGAGGCCGAAGGGAAGTGGAGCGATGGCCTTTGGCTGGTTCGAGGCCATTGGCGATTCGGACAGATGTCATTCACTGGTGAAGGACACACAGCGGCTGGGAACTGAAGTTTTGTCGTCTTCCTTTAGTCGAGCTCGTGTGGGAGCTGACAGAAGACGACTCAGATTCCTCTGAGCAGCCGTTAGCTCAGGGAATACTAGGCGTAGCCATCAGGCATTGGGTGCCAGCTAGGATGACAGAGAGAAGCTCTCTCTTCACGGAGAAGCTCCGACAGAACGAAATACAAACTTCTGGTTTCCAAAAATACGTATCACTGGCTAAACGTGTAATGCCCCCGAACTTACCCCGGCTCGGTGCGCTACTTTGCTAACCCATACCACGTTTAAAACAATGTTTAAAATAAATTTTCGATAAAATATGACTCAATTTTTGGGTTTTTAGAACCCTAAAAAATGGTTGGAAAACGTGCACAAAAACCGTGCAAAACGTGTCGAAAAAGAGTGGGTTAAAACATATTTGAAAAATTAAAATTAAAAAAAATATTACAAATGGTACTGTTAACACACAGCCGATCGATCGGCTGTTTAGCCAATCGATCGGCAACCTCTCTGTTGCCGATCGCTAATAAAAAAATGCTTGCCGATCGATCGCTGTATTTCGCCGATCGATCGGCAGCTTCTCTGCCTCGCCTACATGAAAAACACAACACATGCTGATCGATCGCGCCTAGTGCCGATCGATCGTCTGTCACTGTTCACCCTGCACTAAAATTTCTTCCTACATTTCTTCAACTAAAACATACTCCAAACTATTCACGTCTCCTTTATACGTAAAACCATGAAAACTTGACTCTAAAACCTCAACGAAAACGTGGAATTAGTTAAAAACAAATTTTGTTTACTCTATTAAAACCGAGCAGCATAACGACTAATTTTTGAAAACCAAAAGCTGAAAACCAAGCTTTCATACAATAACTCCCAAAACTATATTAACAAAAATAATAAAACCACTATCATTTATACAAACAAATCCCACGAAACGACCACATTTTTACAAACTTCAAATAGGTAAAAACTATACAATTCAAAATACCGTTCTACCCATATCTTTCCGAAGACCATGGCCAAGACGTCCCGACAAATACCTGCACCGGCATACCTCGAACCTCGCCGACTGCTTCCTAGTCCTGGCTTCCTCATCAAGCTCACCTGCTAATACTTCGTTACTTACACCACAGAACACAAAACGTAAGCCTAATGCTTAGCAAGTAGGGAATAATGCATACAAAACATAATGCACACTCGATTCCTAACACATGCTGTTTCTAACTCTCAGTTGTGTTCATTCCATTCTCACGTTGTAAATACACATCTCTCGTAGAGACACTTCAGCGTACCTCTCTCGTAGAAATCGTTTTACTCGAGACACTTCGGCATACCTCTCTTGTAGAAATTGTTCTACTCGAGACACTTCGGCGTACCTCTCTCGTAGAAATCGTTCTACTCGAGACTCGAGACACTTCGGCGTACCTCTTTCGTAGAAATCGTTCTACTCGAGACACTTCATCGTACCTCTCTCGTAGAAATCGTTCTACTCGAGACACTTTTGCAAATCTTACGTTCCAAGCAAATCTTACGTTCTGTACTCACAATTCAAAGCATGCTAAAACTCGTTCATTTCGTAGTTTAAAAAAATGATGCATGACACACACAATGCTCCACTCCACACAAAACAAAACAACCAAGCAAACAATTCTCTACCGTTCCATGGTGTAGGCCCAAAGGCAAAACACAAACGTCCTCTACTTACCTAGACACCTGCACGTGTTTGTTTACTCCGTCGCTTGTCAACCTAGCATGTTAAGGGAAATAACTTAGCAATATTCTAAAAATCCTAAACTAAGTCCAATCAACACAATTTAAACCAACTTTAACAACTTAAACCCTAAAATCCGAAATTCCCACAATTTCCACCATCCAAATTCAAACGGCCATAACATATTTGTTTTTCAACGGATTTTGACGTGCCACCCCATTCCGTAAACCTCTACACGTCTACTATCCATTGCCATAATCCATTTTACAAAACTAAACCATTTACTTGACCAGATTGCCCCAGAACAGAATCGGCCCCAATGTATAAAAACCTAGTTTTTGCACAATTCACACCAAAACGCTAATCTAACTCCATAAACCATCCAAACTAACCTATCCTAAGATTAAACCATCAAATTTAGGAAGAAAACCAGCAAAAGAATGTAAAATTCGTGGCTCCCTCATTAGGGTTTCCAAACCCTAACCAAACCTCCACAAAACACCCTAAAAATACTAAAAACCAACACCTAAATGCATATAACCTAAAACCCATTCAAAAGCTCACCTTAATCCTTGCAAAAATTGTCCTAGCTATGGCTGCTATTTTTCACGAGGGAGAAAGAAGGAAGAAAGTGAATTTTGGCATTTAGCACTTAACTTTACCATTTTTATAACTAAAATTTTCCACCACCTTTTTGATTATTTCCACTAACTTTTCCAAATTAAAAAAATGACCTCACCTTTTCATTCTCAACTCCAACGTGAATATCATCATCCCCATTCAAACACTTTTATTACATCTTTGACTTTTCAACAATCTTCACTTCTCCTTAGACTTTGACCTTTTAACCCTTCATTACTTTGACTTTTCAACCCTTCATTCTCTTCTTTTATTCCAACGTGCATTCCTCACTTAATTAACCTTTCTTTCACTTTTACTTCATTTAACAATAACTTTAGGGTTTCACAACAAACACTAATCACTTAAACTTTAGGGTTTTCTCTCAATTTCTCTTCCAATTTTACTTTCCAATTCAATAGCTTAGAAAAACTCTAGGACTAACCTTAAAGTCTCTCGACATACCCTAACTAAGGCTGCGCACGCTAAGGGAAAATTTTTGGGTGTTACAAAACGATTACAGAGCTACAGTGGAGCTTAAATACACAGGCGAAGAAGCGGTGAAGAAGAAGGAGAGAAGCGTCTGAAGATTCGTCAGGAACGGCTAGAAATGTAGCCGTCTGAGCTTCTACAGAATGCTTGCGATCTGGTTCACTAGTGAATGTACTCCAGGCTGGTTCAATTCTTTGCTCCTTGGTTTAGCTTTGATTCACCTTGGTTCAGTCCGGTCCAGCCCTTTGTTCTCCTTGGTTCAACCGGTTCAGCCCTTGGTTCACCTTGGTTCAGTTCGATTCAACCCTTTGTTCTCCTTGGTTCAGCCGGTTCAGCCCTTGGTTCACCTTGGTTCAGCATCCCTTTTGAAAACTATTACAAACATTCAGTCTAAAAGGCTAAAATTTTCCAATTAATGAGTTTTAAACAAAACTAAAGTATCCTAAATTATACAAATTAAATACAAGACTCGTTTACATAATTTGAATTAAAGGAAAAGAAGTTCCTTCTTCATTGATTTCTTTCCAAGCCTTGAGAAGCCAATTACCTACAAAATTTCAGAAGTCCATTAAATAGATAAAATAATTATATACCTTGACTTGTGCTTGACATATCGAGACCGTGGGCAAATCATCCCCTCCCGGTTCTTTAGGATTTGACCTCAAATCTATTGGTGAATATCATTGAGGATGTTACAACACTTAGGATAAAAATTCTACAAAAAAAAATCTTAAGCACAATTCATAGTAGGCACAAAAAACCTATTTATCCTAAAGTTGAAAAACCTATTTTTACCATCCACAATGGTCTTAAATAAATTATAAGATTAAATTAATCATTTCAACAATTTAGAAGCAAGCATACATGATAATGACATAAGATTCATGCAAGCATGATTGAACAATTTCATTTTCTAGCTAATCTAACAAATCAATACTGAACCACAAATGAAAATTACCTTAAAAAAAAAAAAAACAACACTTGGTTCACCTAATTTTAATTCCATCAAGAATAAGAGTTTAAAAATCAAGCTTAGCATAAGTTCAACTTAAATCCAAAATTCAAGAGAACGAATTTTCTACTAAGCAAATGAGCCAGGATTTATCATTTAAAAATCAAGAAAACAATAGTTGGTTTCATTCCATTTAGATAGACCTAGAACAATAAGAATTAAACCAAGATAATTATGCAATTCAAATTTTAATCCTAACTCAAGAACTAGTTCATTCAAATAGCAATGAAGGTTATGATTCTTTCTAAACAAGTGGCAACAACAATTTTGGATCACAAAATTCTTTCTCCTAGTTCTTTTCAACAATTAAAATCAAGCTTAGACAAGAAATAGTAAACATGATATCTAATTATAACAAGAACATACAAGAAGTTGATCTCAAACATGCAATTCATCCAATCAACCTACTATTCAACTAATTCCAAAAGAAATTCAAGTAAGGTTTCATGGGTACATACCTTGTTGCCGAAAATTCATCCAAGTTAACATATCCCTAAACAAAGGTCGGACCTCAAGTTAACATATCCCTAAACAAAACAAAAGATACTCAACTTGATGCCATCAAACAAGAGTTCAAAACAGAATTTATAAAAACATGGTAAAATAGAATTTGCCAAGCTCTATTTAACATGCAATTTAATTCATGCTCTTTATCCAAATTCCATTAATCATCAAGGACCAAAGACTTGACACTAAACACAATTAGACACACAATTTAAAAACACATGCTAAATCGATTTGGAAAAACTCCAAAACAAAAAATTTCAATAAAAACACCATAAAATATACTAAACAGAAAATTTACACAATTATCATCCAATTAACATGAAATTTTAACAGAGGATAGTTAACATTATGAGTGACATGATATCAAAATGTTAGGTGTCAATTCATTATGAGCAAAGAATTATGTAAGTGTAAAACACATCAAAATTCTGAAATTTTCAAAACAGAATTTTCTAAATAACCTAGAAGTTTCTAAACAGAAAGTAGCACAATTGAACTCCAAATAACCTGAAATTTAAATACGGGTTAGGCTATAATATGATGAACATGCTGTAAATTTCAAATCAAAATTCATTATGAGCAGAGAATTATGCAAGTCCAAAGTAGGAATAAAAACTAAAAAAAAATCAGAAAATTCTAAACCAAATTTTAACTAACATCCTAGAAAAGTCATAAACAAAATATGCCAATTTAGACACCAAATTAGCACAATAAACTCTCATAAACATGAGACATCTAAAATAATTAACAAAACAAAACACATGTTAAAACACATTTAGAAAACACCAAAATAACACAATAATTTCAGCAAAATGTAAACTAACATGAGAATTCAATTTTAGCATTTAATTTTCTAATCCATTCTCTATGTAAATTAATTTTGCCAACACAACCTAAATAACTAAACATGGTTCTAAAATAGAGACAAACATCCAAAAACAATCACCTAAACAAAACAAAAATTAAGACTAAAAAACACAACATTAGAACATGCTTTTATTCAATAATAACATCATGAAATTAAACAGATATGGACCATGGTTAATTCAAGCTAGCTAATAAGTAACATGAGGTTAAAATGGAAAAGTCATATCATATAATATCACAATAATGAAATCCAAATAAACAGCAAATTCAAACACATACACAACACAAACAAAAAGAACATGCTTTCAAGAAAACATTCTGAAAATTAAACAGATACGGGCCATTGTTAATTCATGCTAGCTAATTAGTAACATGAGCTTAAGATGAAAAAATCATATAAGTTAATTGTCACAGCAATGTACTTCCAAAGAATTGCAAGTTCAGACACATACAAACATAAAACACCAAGTGCTCTCGATCAACAGTTCCGAAGAGTCTCCCAACACATCAAAAAATAAACACTAAACACAATTTGCTCTCGGTGAACAATTCCGAAGAGTCTCTCAACAGACCTAAACTAAAAGTGGACAGGAAAGTACCTTTTAAGCATAGCAATTAACAATTCCAAATTTGCCAATTAAGGAGGCCTCTTGCCTTGGGAGATGGGTACAAAAATTGCACAGCATGTGTTACGAAAGACACACACAAACAGGTTCTAAAATATGCAAAAACAACAACCTAGAACTAAACAATAAAGCAAGGTTCAAATGCTAAACCTCTTAGCAATTTGAACAGCAAACAAAATACCTAAACATGCTCCTAAAACAAGATAAGAGAGAACAAGAAAAACAGCAAGAAAACAGCAGAGAAAATGCTTAAAAACATAAACAAACACAGCCTAAAAACTAGACAAAAACTATCACCAATTCAATACATATGCTATCAAATATGTGGCATTAAAGTTTAGCAATTAACCATGGTGAATGGACACTAAACAGAAGCAAAAAGATGCAGAAAAATTGATTCAAAAGCTGTAGAAAAATATAGAAAAATAGAGTTGAAATCAACTTAATAAGCTAAACAAACTTTCGCCAAAACCCAAAAATTTATGTTGCAAATTTATCAATTAAAGCTTAGCATTTTTCCTTGGTTATTGACTCTAAAAAGAGCAGCAAAGATGCTGCAAAAACTTAGCAAAAATGAACTCGGAATGCTACTGAAAACAGCAAACCAGAACAAAAAAAAAAAAAAAAAAGAAACGCAAAAATTTTCTAAAAAATAGAAAAGTATTTGAGACTCAAAAACAACTCCTCATGCTGCAGAAAACAGCAAACGAACTACACAAATAGTCCTAAAGAAGAAGCTAAAAATAGCAACCAAAGATCAAGCAAATAATTCATGCAACAAATTAACCCACAACCAGAAAACAGAATAGTTTTCATGCAATGTTTTAATAGTGATTAATAAGCAGAATTTAACCAAGGTTTGATGACATAGCAGCAGTATTAAGTCCTTAAAATTTTTAGTGAATAGCAGTAAAAGAAATGGTGAAAAGCGTTGACAACAATATGATAAACTTTAGATTTTAAACATGTTCTTCTCAGCTATCACTAGAAAGACAGATTATTAACCCACTTCAGCAAATAAAATCAGCAAATATTAATTAAGCAATAAGGAGCTGGTCTTTTATACTTAAAGTCTAGGTTAAGTTATGCTATTTTGCTATAAAAATGTTTAACTAAATAAGCAGACAACAGTAGTAAACAACTTGGTTTTATTTTTAAGTAGTAAAAATTGGATTTTAGTGATAAACCAGAAACCGATTCTAAACCAGATTGCAGCAAATGAAACAAGTAGATTTTAGGATTTTGAAAACCAGATTGCACAGAAATTAACAAACAGAATTGTAAAACATATTTCCAACCAACAAATTTTAACATGCAATCAATCTAACATCCCAAGTCCTGCGAAACAGAAAATAGACATGCCTCAAATGATTAATCATGTTACAAGACACAAGAGACACAAACAGAACATCAAACAAGAAATTCAAATTGAATTAACAGAACATGCTTCAAACACAAGTGAACATTCTAAACAGTAAACATGATTTTGACAACAATCCTAAGAAGCTAAACAGAAACACAATAGCTAAATGTAATATAACTATCGGGTAAAACAGAAATGCAAACAAAACAGTCATGCTGACAGACAACAACATCTAACGTGAGACACTTTAAACAAAACAAAAGAAAAATGAACAAAGCTAAACATACTAATTAAGCTAACCAGAACTAACATGCTATCATGACAAAACAAGCTGGTCAGGAAGAACAACATGCAGACACGACACAAAAGAACTGAAACACAAAACCAGAGAAGAAACAAAGCAGAAAAACGTTCTGAATTTTCTAAACAGAACAACAACAAAATCAACTAAAACAGCAAGCGTGGAATGCTACTTGGGCAGACACTATAAAGAAACAAAGAGAGAACAATTTTGTTAATGAAAATATTCATGCAAGTAGGTTATAAACAAACAACAACAGGTGGCAATTTTTTTTTTTTTAAAACAGAAACATGCAAACACACGATGAGAACTAATGCATGCTGGCAGAGGAAACTTAGATGAACATGCAACAATTAAAACACAAAAACATTGGAAGAAAGACAATAGGAAAGAAAGAACATAAACATTCAGATAGAAAAAATCTGAAAAACAGGATGAATTTCACCCAAAATTTGTAACCTTGAGCACTTGAGCTCTGATACCAAATGATGAGCTACGACCTGCAAATGGGGCGCCCCTTGTTTCAAAGAGAGGAGGACGGATTATTCACATTTCATTTGATGGTTAGAAACGCATGCAGGAGACGAGAGAAACAAAGAGAAATTGGTGCTCAAAGAACACCCCAAAAACAGATGAGAAACAATGAATAAAAATAGAGAAAAAATGGAGCAGGGGAGACGAGCGACGAAAGATGGTTACCGAGAGGTGGGCACGTCAGCTAACTCCTCAAAGAGCTGCGAGGGATTGAGAGAAGTGCTATTGAGGTGGCGGAACGTTGAGGGAACCGACGCCGGCCGAAAGGTTGCTCTCGGTACCTTTCTGGACAGAGCTTCGCCGTTGGACGGGGAAGCGCTCCAGCGGCTGGAACATGCCCTACAAATGTGGTTTTTTTCCTCAGAAGAGGCAGAAGGGAAGTGGGGAGATAGTCCTTGGCTGGTCCTAGGCCATTGGCAATTCAGACAGATGATCATTCGTTGGCGAAGGAAACACAGCAGCTAGGAACTGAAGTTTCGCCATCTTCCTTCAGTTAAGCTCGTGTGGGAGCTGACAGAAGACGACTCAAATTCCTCCGATCAACCGTGAGCTAGGGGAATGCTAGGCAAAGCCATCAGGCACTGGGTGTCGGCTAGGCCGAGAGAGAGAAGCTCTCTCTTCAAGGATAAGCTCCGACAGAACGAAATATAACCTTCTGGTTTCCAAAAATACGTATCACTGGCTAAACGATTACAGAGCTATAGTGGAGCTTAAATACACAGGTGAAGAAGCGGTGTAGAAGAAGGAGAGAAGCGTTTGAAGATTCGTATAGCATTGGATAGAAATGTAGCCGTTGGATCTGTCTGCAGAAGGCTTGCGGTTTGGTTCCTAGGATGCATCAAGGCCAGGTTCAATTTCTCAATCTTGTTCAGCTTGATTCACCTTGGTTCAGTCGGTTTTAAGCCTTGTTTCTTGTTCCGCCGGTTTAGCCCTTGGTTCAACAGGTCTACGAAGCCTAAACAGAAACACAATAGCCTAAATGCCTAATATAACGATCGCGGGTAAAACAGTACATTGCAACAAAACAGTCATGCTGAAAAGACAACAACATCTAACGTGAGACACTTTAAACAAAACAAAAGAAAAATGAACAAAGCTAAACATACTTAATAAGCTAACCAAGACTAAATGAACTATCATGAACAAAACAGCTCGCGTCAGCAGAACAACATGCCCAGACACGACACAAAAGAACTGAAACACAAAACCGGAAGAACAAAGCCCAGAAGAGAAAAACGTTCTGAATTTTCTAAACAGCAACAACAACAAAATCAACTAAACAGCAAGCGTGGAATGCTACTTGGGCAGACACTATAAAGAAACAAAGAGAGAACAATTTTGTTAATGAAAATATTCATGCAAGTAGGTTATAAACAAACAACAACAGGTGGCAATTTTTTTTTTTTTTAAAACAGAAACATGCAAACACACGATGAGAACTAATGCATGCTGGCAGAGGAAACTTAGATGAACATGCAACAATTAAAACACAAAAACATTGGAAGAAGACAATAGGAAAGAAAGAACATAAACATTCAGATAGAAAAAATCTGAAAACAGGATGAATTTCACCCAAAATTTGTAACCTTGAGCACTTGAGCTCTGATACCAAATGATGAGCTACGACCTGCAAATGGGGCGCCCCTTGTTTCAAAGAGAGGAGGACGGATATTCACATTTCATTTGATGGTTAGAAACGCATGCAGGAGACGAGAGAAACAAAGAGACAATGGTGCTCAAAGAACACCCCAAAAACAGATGAGAAACAATGAATAAAAATAGAGAAAAAATGGAGCAGGGGAGACGAGCGACGAAAGATGGTTACCGAGAGGTGGGCACGTCAGCTAACTCCTCAAAGAGCTGCGAGGGATTGAGAGAAGTGCTATTGAGGTGGCGGAACGTTGAGGGAACCGACGCCGGCCGAAAGGTTGCTCTCGGTACCTTTCTGGACAGAGCTTCGCCGTTGGACGGGGAAGCGCTCCAGCGGCTGGAACATGCCCTACAAATGTGGTTTTTTTCCTCAGAAGAGGCAGAAGGGAAGTGGGGAGATAGTCCTTGGCTGGTCCTAGGCCATTGGCAATTCAGACAGATGATCATTCGTTGGCGAAGGAAACACAGCAGCTAGGAACTGAAGTTTCGCCATCTTCCTTCAGTTAAGCTCGTGTGGGAGCTGACAGAAGACGACTCAAATTCCTCCGATCAACCGTGAGCTAGGGGAATGCTAGGCAAAGCCATCAGGCACTGGGTGTCGGCTAGGCCGAGAGAGAGAAGCTCTCTCTTCAAGGATAAGCTCCGACAGAACGAAATATAACCTTCTGGTTTCCAAAAATACGTATCACTGGCTAAACGATTACAGAGCTATAGTGGAGCTTAAATACACAGGTGAAGAAGCGGTGTAGAAGAAGGAGAGAAGCGTTTGAAGATTCGTCTAGCATTGGCTAGAAATGTAGCCGTTGGAGCTTCTGCAGAATGCTTGCGGTTTGGTTCACTAGTGAATGCACTCAAGGCCAGTTCAATTCTCTACTCCTTGGTTCAGCTTTGATTCACCTTGGTTCAGTCCGGTTAAGCCCTTTGTTTTCCTTGGTTCAGCCGGTTTAGCCCTTGGTTCACCTTGGTTCAGCTTACCTTTTGAAAACTATTACAAACATACATTGTAAAAGGCTAAAGTTTGCCAATTAATGAGTTTTAAATAAAATTAAAGTATCCTAAATTATACAAATTAAATATAAGGCTCATTTACATAATTTGAATTAAAGGAAAACAAATTTCTTCTTAATTGATTTCTTTCCATGCCTTGAGAAGCCAATTACCTACAAAATTTCACAAGTCCATTAGATAGATAAAATAATTACATACCTTGACTT
This sequence comes from Begonia masoniana, assembly GCA_022432975.1. Classification (NCBI taxonomy): domain Eukaryota; kingdom Viridiplantae; phylum Streptophyta; class Magnoliopsida; order Cucurbitales; family Begoniaceae; genus Begonia; species Begonia masoniana. The sequence continues at coordinate 10,190,006 of CM039509.1, forward strand.
GTATTTGATGGATTGGGACCATGGGCATATCACCCTTATTGCTGAAGGGTGGGGGTATTTAAGCCATCTTTATGGCTGTTGACAGCCAAGAAATTTCAGATTGCTTTGAGCAATTCGGCCTCCCTCATTTTCTCTCTTTGGTGAGTAATATCCGAGAGTGAAGTAACTTTGTTTCCACTTTGTTGTGAGCCAAATGGTTTTTTCTTGGTGCAACCTTCTTCTTCTTCTTCTTAGGAGTGGAAAATACAGTGCAAAGTTGTATTAAAACTCTCATCCAAGCTTGTTGGAGTGCTTTTCTTCGAAGAAGAAGCCAAATCCGAGAAGGTGTTGTTTATCACTTTTCTTGACCAGCAATGTTATTTCTTTCATATATTTTCCATCCCAATGATTCATCATTCCATTTTTACACACATCCACCCTCACATCCAAAAATTTAATCTGCCATAAATTTTGCATCATTTCATTTTCAGACGAGAGAGTTACACCTCTCCAAAATCGGTGTTTGTTCTCGGCCGGTGCAGTAAATTGAGCTCCAATGACCTTCGGTATTTTGGCCATAACTTTTTTGTTTTTGCGATTTAAACCTTGAAATTTTAAGGGTAGTTCATCGACACATAAAGTAAATTTTTGTTATAAAGCTCATTTGGATTTAAACTGAAGAAGTTATACTTTCTAGAAGTTAGGGTATTTTTTGATACAAACTGTTATTTTACCTAGCAGAATTTTTGTTGCTATTATGCTTCTATTTGTTCCTTAAGTTTGAAGTATATCATTTGGTATCAGAGCCTTACTGCCTTCCATGATATTTTTTCAGTTGTGGTTTCATTCTTACTAAAGTTATTAAGCACAAGTTACGGTTGCTACAAGTTGGTCTAGTCCTCGGACAAAAATTCTATTTTATCCGAGGGTTGTTGTTTGGTGTTTCCATTGGATTCCTAATTTGAGTGCACCATTTTGTGAAGTTGTTGTGATTTATTTTTGAGTTATTTTGTTGGGTTAATATGATGACAATAATTGATGCTACATTTAACCAAAATGGGAACACTCATAACCGACCACTCGAGGTAACTAATCTGAGTGTTGGTGAGCCTAGCTACCAAGGATAGATTGATGACATAAATCTTAGAATGGCAAGCATGAATCAATGTTTAATGGATATACAAAATGAGCTAATGAAGGTTCCTCAAAATTCCTTGCCAAGAAGAAGAACCGAACTACCGAGGAGGAGAAACCAAAATAATGACTTTGTAGAAGAGCTAAACCCCGAGGATGAGGAGTTTGTTTTTACTCAAGGTAGGCATGGCCCTAGGGAGAAGTTTGACAACCCACATGTTACGCATGATTTATAGGGATGAGTATTTTTCTCAGATTAAAATGGTTGAAGTGTATTTTATTTGTGGTGATTTTTTGGATAAGGGGAAAATTAAACTATTTTCTAGAGAGTTCACCAATTATGCTTGCTATTGGTGGGAAAATCTTTTGGCCAAAAGAATGAACGGTGTGGCCAAAATTAGCACTTGGAAATTGATGAAAAGTCTAATGGAAAAGAGGTTTGCACCAATGCCACTAAAACAAGAACACGAATTTTGATATGAATCAAATTCTCCAAGTACGATCGAGTTTCCCCATTTGCAAGTTCAAGCTCAAGTTGAGTGTAACACCCGGATTCTCTGTATCATGTAATTGTCCCAGAAATTTCTTATACGAAAGAAAATAATTATAAATACGATGTATATTTTTTTTAAGATTTAGACGCCAAAGTTTAAGAATTTAAGGGATAGAATGATAAAAGAGGGATTTAAAACATATGGAATTTTAAGTGGAGAATTGATTTAAATAACAAAGCTTCTTCAAAAAGTCATCTCTTACACTTGTAGCCAAACAACCAACCACTCACTTCTCTCTCTCTCTCTCTCTCACGCAAAGCCTTCAACAGAAGGCTTCTCCTTCATTTCCCTCCATTATTCTTCTTCTTTCTCCAGGCGACTCCTTACGCCGACGACATTTTTTCAGCAACGCCTCTTCTCCATTTTTCTTTCTATTCACATCAGAAAGGTAAGTTCAAACCTCGGATAGTTAGTTTTGACAGAGTTTTTGAATTAGGGTCTAGGTTTTCCCCTTTGTTTGATGTTAAATTATGCTAGAAAGTTGTTTTAAAGGTTTGAATGGATTTGCGATAGAAAACTTAACACATTGGAAGAATTTTAGAATTTCAAACTTTGAAATCGGCCAAAAATAGAACATCCACGATTTTTAGAATTTTGGCCCTAATTTTGACTTGATTTTTTTAAACGGATGGTTTTATGATAAACTAGATGTTATAAGATTTCCGAAACATTTTGAATCATCAAAAACGGATAAAAATTGAGTGAGTTATAACCGTTTGAATATTGGACCAAAATTGGTGTGAAATCCGAGTTTTTCGACTATGGTTATTGAAATTTCGTAAGTTGAGTTGAGTATTGAAGTGTGATATGTTAATGAGTTCAATACGCATGTTTATGTTCTAAGCTCCAAGGAAAACGTCAAGCTCGCTTAAATTTCTACGGACTCGAGGTAAGTTCATACTGTCTGTGTTTGGCCTTTAAGGTCTACATAACGAAGGTAATAGGTTTTATGTTTTAACATGGTACACTGATGGGTAGTTAGGTTAAATGTTATCGCATTACTGGACTATATTGATGAATTGTCTACATTTACTCTTTGAGGATATGTCTATTGTTTATGTTATGCTTATGCACACTGTATGTTCAAGGATCACGTTTTAAATGAAATCATGAAAAAGTTTTATGCACAGGTTTCATGTAAGAACGATAAGAAAATGTCGTGTAATGTAATGTATCAGTTAAGTTGTGAGACGGGGAATAGCATACAATTTTCCACCATAAGCCCTATGAATCCTTACCGCTGGGTGGGCCAGGGAGTGGTTAAAACTCTATGGATCTTGGGGCTGACCTGAGCCAGAGGGACACATGTTATGTTTCTAGTATCTATTCCTCTAATACGCCCCTTTAACTACTATGTCACTGAAACTAAATAAATAGTAAAGTATGTATTTGTTTTAAAAAGTATCATGCATACCACGAGCATCATATATTATTGTTATGATGTTACTGAGCTTTAGGCTCATTCGATGAACTCCGTGATGTAGGTACTGACCGTAGTGATGAGGTCATAGAGCCACAGGATGATAATCAACAGCAGTTGAGGGGATGAGCTCATGGGGATTGATTGACGCAGTCTGGAGACGTTGCAAACTATGTGAGTTGTTTCTATTCTTGGATGTATATAAGTAGTGTTTTTGGATCGAGTCTGTAACACCCGATGTTTAACCGAAGTTTGTAAATAGATAATATAATGGTATTTTTGTAATTATGTCAAATCAAGTCCATTTTGTGAAAAGAAAGCGTTATTACGACCCTAATAATTAATAAGGATTTTAAGAAAATTTCGAGAATTTTAGGAGTTGTAACGCTAATTTTACAAAAATTATGTTTATCGTAATTTAAAGGACGTTTTAGTAAAAATAGTAAACAAAGTCCGTTTTGCGTACGGACAGTTTTAATAAAGCCCTGATAATAAGTTGAAGTCATTGGCGAAATAAGAAAATTTGGAGAAAACGAATCGTCGGTTAATTAACGAAACAAAGGACGAATCAAATAGAAAATCAAAGGAATGGCAAAAAGGTAATTTGCCAAAGTAAATTTTATTAAAATCACATATCTCTTTCTTCCTCCCTCACTTTCTCTCTGCTCTTCAAGAAAACACCAGAGGCGATTTTTCTTCTCTCCCTAACGTTCTCCACTCCCGAAATCCATTCTTCCTCCGATCAATCTCCGTTCTTCGTGATTTCCTCTCCTCTCGCAACCCTAGGTACAAATCTACAGCTTCCGGACTTTAGTTTTCGGTTTAGGGCTCCGTTTAGGATTTTGTGAAAAACATGGTCTAAAGTTAGAAATCGGTAGGATTACCGTATATGTGAGTATATTGAACGTATTAAACGTTGTTGGACGAAATCTGGAGTGCATACGGTGTTTAGGTTGAAAACCGAATATTTGGAGCTTAAAAATCTCCATCAATGGAGTTTAGAAATTCAAGCGCGAATTGCTCGGTAAATTGCCTCAGTGTGCTAAGTTAGAATTTTAGAAAAAAATTTCCTTAGTTAAGGTTTCGTTAAATTTGGACGTTTTAGGTTTAAACGATATTTAACGACGAATATTGTGAATTTGCCTTAGGTAAACAACGCTCGTGGACGGAACTTGAAGTTCAACGCGTACGAGGTAAGTTCTCGTGACTTACTCTGGCCGATTGGCCTACACCGTACGTCGATGTCGTCTCGAGGAACCTTGATGATTGGTTTGTTTAAATTGCTTTGGTTAGGTAGTTAGGATTAGTTCTTTTATAGGTTATATTTTTATAGTCTTGATGGTACACATGATGGTTGTTTATTTTATGTTTTGAACTGTTCATGTATCACGGTTTTTCAAATAAGCATAAGAAAATGAATTTTCTCACTATGTTTTAAAGAAAATGGTGATGTGGCCTGAAAGGGGGTTATTGATCTATTGTGTCGATCGATTAAGGGTCGGTCACAATACCACATCTAATATGAACCGATGTATGTTTATGGCCATGCGAGGTGGGGCTCAGGCATGGCTGTGCGTGTTGTAAGCATGTACCCCCCTCCTCTAGGTGGAAAGGGTTGTCCAACCGCAGGATGTGCCCTCTCCATTTAGGGGGTTGAGATCTCGGTGACAACCTATGTAAAGATAAGAAAATGTTGCATGATTTCTAAAACTCATTGGCACAACATGCATTTACATTTACGAAACTTGCTGAGCTTTAACTCATAGATTGTCTGTATGGTGTAGGCGATTTTGAGACAGGTGAGGACGACGTTCCTCCTCCTGAAGAATGTGTCCAGTTGAAGAAGAATGAATGCAAGAGTGTGCTGGTGCAGTCGAGGCGTTTCTTGACCCGTGGAGACGTATGTAGGTATTTTGGGTTATTTTGGTTAGAAAAATGTTTAGGTAAAATATTTGTACAGATAGAACATTATAGGATGTTTGGAATTTGGATAGTTGATAGGTTTATGTTTTGATGTTTTTAACTGTTTTGGAAACTATTTTATAAACCGCTTGGTGATTTTAAAACAGGGGGAAACGTTTAGTTTTAAACAGATCCACGCAATTTGCTTTTATAAATTTTAGCTACGTTTTCGGCTAAGTTTTTGGATTTCGTGATTTATGAAATGGATGAAGTGTTTAGTTTAGTGTGTGTTATGTGTATATTCAGGTGAAGAAAGAAAGAGGAGGGAGAGATGTGATGCAAGTTCTCTGGAAATAAATTTCCAAAGGACTTGGCGATCGATCTCCTGAAGTGGGGATCGATTGCCAAGCTTGTTCGCCACGCTCTGGAAAAATCCAGACCGTTTGGCGATCGATCGCAGAGCGATCGTTCGTCGCTTTGAGGGGCAAACTTTTGCCCCTCAGTTTTCTTCACAGGCGATCGATCGCCTATTTTGGGCGATCGATTGCCCCTTTATATTTCGGGATAGTGTCCCTTTTTTCCCTCCGCCGTTGATTAAATGTTTTTAATTGTTTTAAATGTTTGTTTTAATTGTTTTAAGAAATTGTTTTAAGTTTTATTTAAATTGTTTTTAAGCAAATAATTTTCGAACGGTTTTAACAATTTAGTCTACGATTTAAATTTCGCATAAATACTACAAAGTTTAAGGATAAAAGATAAAATGAAAAATTTATACGGTAAAATTAGGATACGGGTAAGGGGTCGCTACAGAGTCTAAATCGTCTTTTGGATAGAATGTTTAGTTAGATTTATGTTTTGAAATACTGAATGTATTATGGAGTCGTTTGCATTTCGTCTGCACGGGTATGTTCAGTTTAGACGTACCCATGCAGTTTTGTCAAACACTCGTTATGTCGATATGGTGATAATGTTACTACGTTTTAAAGTGTAAATGTTAGGTTCGTAGTGTTTTGATGATGTTTAGGCATTTAGAGGTGAAAGGAAGCTTATGGTAAATGAATTCTGATTCAAGTGTCGACTGAAATCCTTAGGTGTCGACCGAACTTGAAAGGTGTCGACCACCAGAGTTGACTTATGGAAACAGAGAAAAACAAGGTGCCGACCTGGTTGTAGAGATGTCGACCTGTTTGTATAGGTGTCGACCTGGTTATGTGGGTGTTAACCAGCTTAGTGTAAAAATCAATAGAGGTGTCGACCTGAGTCTACAGGTGTCGACCCCTCCTTGCAAGTGTCGACCCCAAAGACCGACCAATGAAAATAGAGAGAAACAAAGTGTCGACCTATGTATCCAGGTGTCGACCGGTCAGTGTAAAAGCTGTTAGAGGTGTCGACCCTTAATATCGACCGATGGAAACAGAGACAAACAAGGTGTCGACCCTTGGGCACAGATTGAACCAAAGTGTCGGCCGGTCTTTATAAGTGTCGACCGGCAGACACTCTTTCTATTTTGTTCTTTTCCTTAAAATTCTGATTTCGAACATAACTCAATCTTAACCCTAAGGAGTATTTCAAAAAGTATTTAAAAGCCTCGAAACTGATTTCAAGTCTTAAAGAAAAGTAAAAAAATTTCACATTAAAAATGTCTTACGTAAAGTGAAGTCATGTCAAGTCCTGTGACGATGTACGGGTCGTTACAAAAAATGGTATCAGAGCCACTCGATTTTTACCAACGTTTCTATAGACTATCGACTGCTTAATCTGCCACATGAGACCGTTCCTTCAACTGTAAGTGTTTAAGTAAAGTCATCATGTTAGCTTATTAAATTAAGTTTGTCACTATGTATAGGACTTACAAATATGGTTAGAGGATGACAAGGAGTAGCCGACGAAATGAACGATTCTATTCGGCAGGTGACTAAACTAATAGGTACTCAGTCTCGTATGATAGAACACCTGGTGGCTAGAGAGGACAACGGGAACAACAGCCATGCAAATACTTCGCATGACACGAGCGGAGAAAGATTTTGACGGCTTCGACTGCCAACATTCGACAGACAGTCCATAGATCCAACGCATGCTGAGAATTGGATCTGAGGGATTGTAAGAATGTTCAAGTATGTCGAGGTGGAAGAAAGTAAGAAAGTTAATTGTGCAGTGTTTCATCTCACCCGGGATGCAGAATACTGGTGGGATAGTGTAAGGACAACAACGGCTGACGTAGACATGACTTGGGAATAGTTCAAAAAGACCTTCTACGAGAAGTATTTTGACCATAATGTGAGGAAGAGCAAAATGATAGAGTTTGCCTAGTTGCGGCAGTATGCAAGTTGGCTGAGTATATCCAGAAATTTGAATCTCTTTCACGTTATGCTAGTCATTTGGTGGAAACCGAGGAAAACAAGGTCCATCAGTTTGTCCAAGGTTTAAAGATGGACATCTTCAGAGAGGGGTTGCCGATATGTCGTATTCAAGAGTGGTGGCCAAGGCACTACAAATCAAAGCAATAAAAATGAAGTTCCAGAAGCATGGAGAACCACCTAGAACATTTTCCAGAGAAGTTTACTCGTAGGGACAACAAAACAGGGGGTGGCAGCCACAGCAACAGAATATGGGCACGAAAAGGCCCAATGAGAAACCTACTGACCAAGGAAAAGGAAAGAGACCCCAAGGAGCTCCTCAACTTCCTATATGTCCTGGGTGTAACAAGAGTCATCCTGGCGAGTGCAGACTTCTTACAGGCCGTTGCTTCAGGTGTAAGAAAGAGGACCATCAGGTTAAGGATTGCCCAATGCCAGACAGGAGACCGAACCGGGTGACTCCGAGAGTTTTTGCAATGATCGAGGATGATGATGACGTACAACATGTCGTTATTACAGGTACAATTCTGATTTCTAATGTACCTGCTACATTGTTAGACACGAGAGAAACACACTCATTTGTAGCAAGGAATTTTGTAGTTAGAGGGAATCTATGGTTTGTACCAATAGACCAATATTATAGTGTTATGTTACCGTCTAGAGAATCTATGCATTCCGATCAAGCAGTCAATGAGATGTTTGTTAACTTAAAATATGTTTAAGTATAACTATGTTTTTTATGATTGTGATTAATATGAATGATATACATATAAAATGAGTGTTAGAAATGAATGTTATTAATAGTTATAGTATCTGTTTGGGAATGCCCTTTAAAAAGGATATTATGTTTTTCTAATGATTTTGGTTAAGTGTTGGTAGTCGAGTCTGGTGTATGCAAAATGTTAAAGGAACATCGACCGATGTCAAAGCAGACTTAAGTCATCCACCAGATATATCAATCGAACAGCAAAGTCGACCAATTGCAGAATCAATTACTTTGTCATCCAGACTTAGAAGTCAACAGAAAGTTTTATCATCAAGACTTAGAATTCATTCAAAATCAACGTCGTCCAGATTCTAAAGTCGTCCAGATTCTAAAGTTATCCAAAATCAACATCGTCCAGATTTAGAGTCTATCGAAATTGTTGTCGTCCAAAACAAATAAAGATGCCGAATGAACAACAAAGTCATTCGAACAAAGATTTCGTCTGCTAGAAGAACATCTTCCGAAAGTGACTTCGAGTGAATAAATATTCTGCAGAAAGCAATTTCGATATAACATCTTCCAAATCACGAAGTCATCCAATATGAAGATGCTTCTCAAGATCAATGTCATATGAACAAAGACTTCATCCACTAATATAACATCTTCCGAATCAAGAAGTCTTCTGCCGCGAGTGATAGCGACTCTAGAACTCAACAACTAGTTTTCTGCGTACGGACTCTTCACAACGGTCATATTTTCAGTACAGAAAACAAAGAGTTGTCTGAATGAGAAGCAGATTACAGTCACCAGTATAAAAGGAAGAATAGGAGCTCGAGATAAAATTTTTTGCTGATTTGATAAATTTTCTCTCAACTCTCGCGAGCTCACACGCCTGTAATTTTCTTCTATTCTCGACACCTCTCTAGATCAAAACTTTAGATTTTACTTTTTGAGAGTGTAGTTCTGTGCTGCATTGTTCATCTTGTAATCGAAGTGTAAAGGCAGCGATTGACGTCCGTGAAGATCAATCGAAGTGTAAAAGGCAGTTGATTGGCGCCCGTGAAGTCCAATCAAGATTTCTCGTGGAAGAGAAGTAGTGAATCTTCAAGATGGTGGAATCCTTGCAAAATGGACGTAGGCAAGGTTGGCCGAACCACGTAAAAATTACGGTGTTATTTTTTCTCTATCTCTCTGTTTATTTTGAATAAGAAAACAAATATTTTAAGTAATTTATATTGTACTAAGCAAACTCGATTAGGAGAGATAAGTCTAATTCACCCCCCTCTTAAACAATAACGGTCCTACAATTGGTTTCAGAGCGAGGTTTAATATTGTCGAAGTTGTGATTTAGAAAATATAGTGATATATTTAGAAATGACATTCAACACAAATATTGCACATGTAGAAGGACAATCTATCTCTAGACCTCCATTTTTTGATAGGAATGATTATGTATATTGGAAGTCTATGATTAGAATTTTTATTCAGGCTATGGATTATGACATATGGAACATTATAGAAAATGGTCCATTTAAAGCTATGAAAACTGAAAATGAAGTTAGTATCTCAAAATTAGCTTGTGAACTAACTTACTCAGACAAGAGAAACTTAAGCTTAAATGCTAAAGCCTTAAACACTCTATTTTGTGCACTGAATATAGATGAATTCAATATGGTACAAGGCTGTGAGAGTGCACAAGAAATATGGCATTTAATTGAAATTACACACGAGGGAACAAATCAAGTGAAAGAAAGTAAAATGAGTATGTTAGTACATGAGTAAACTATTTTCCATGGTAAATGATGAATAAATTAGTTCTATGTTTACTCGTTTTACTAACATCACTAATGGTTTAAAAGTGCTTGGTAGAGTGTATCCAAATGAAGAACTTGTCAGGAAAATTCTAAGATGTCTACTAAGGAGATGGCAACCGAAAGTGACGGCCATCTAAGAAGCAAGAGATCTAAAAGTCCTCAAACTTGAAGAGCTCATTGGCTCTCTCATGACGCATGAGATAACAATGAGAGCCAATGAAAAGGAGGATCTCAAAGAAAAGGAGATGTCCAAAAGAAAAGACAGTTCCCTCAAAGCCTCGACTAGCAAACAAGAAGAATCTGAGGAAGAAGATGATGATGAGGATATAGCTCTCATCACAAGGAGGTTCAGCAAATTTCTCCAGAGAAAAAAGATGTAAGGAAAGAGATTTCCAAAGATTGGGAAATCTCAAAAGGAGAAAGAAATTACCTGCTACGAATGTGGGAAGCTTGGACACATCAAGGCCAAGTGTCCACAAGCCAAGAAGAATCCCAAGAGATTAAAAAAGAGGGCTATGAAGGAAACATGGGATGATAGTGAGAGCGACACCTCGTCCGAAGATGAGAAAATTGTAAATCTGTGCTTCATGGCCAAGGAGGATGAGGTTAGTCATTCCTCTAGTGACAGTGAAAATGATGAGGGTGACTTAATTGATACTTTCAATGACTTAGTTAAACAATACAGCATATTAAAGACTAAATACAATATATTAAGAAAGGAAAATACAAGTTTAACTGAAAAACATACTAAGGAAACTAACTTGTATGAAAAAGAAATTAGTGAACTTAAAAGTAGAAATGAGAATTTGAATGGCATTGTTCTTAAATTTATTAATGGAAGCAAGAATTTGAATATGCTCTTAGGAAGCCAAAAAGTTACATTTGATAAAGCTGGAATCGGGTATGAAAGATCTAACAAAAAGAAAGTGTATGAAAACTTCTTTGTTAAACCATCAACATGTCATACATGTAACTTAATAGGACATAAATCTTTTGTATGTCCCCTAAAATTTAGCAAATCTAGAGTAGCCCCTAAATTGCAATGGGTTCCTAAGGGAACCAAACCTAACGTTAGGATCCAAAAGGTTTGGGTACCAAAGAAGACAACTTGATCTGTTGTTTTGTAGGTTGACGATTCTCCTATGAAGAACAAGTGGTACCTAGATAGCGGGTGCTCAAGACACATGACAGGAGACCCCTCAAAGTTTGTCGTTGTCAACAAGAAGAAAGGGAATGTCACCTTTGGTGGAAATCAAAAGGGCAAAATGGTTGGCATCGGCAGTATAGGTAACCCTTCTACCCCCATCATTGAAAATGTTTTATTAGTAGAAGGGTTAAAGTACAATTTATTAAGTATTAGCCAATTATGTGACAAAAGGTATAAAGTAGCATTCAATCAAAATCATGCACTATTAAAGATAGCACAAGTGGTAAAGTTTTATTTATTGGCTATAGGAAAGAAAATGTTTATATAATTGACTTAGACCACATTGATTGTGTTGATGAAAAGTGTTTTGCCGTAAATTTACTTGTTGACAGTTGGACTTAGCATAGAAGACTAGGACACGTAGGTATGGATACCTTAACTAAGATTACTAAGAATAATTTAGTTAGAGGGATTCCAAAAATATCCTTTGAGAAGGATAAATTTTGTGAAGTTTGCCAAATGGGCAAGCAAATCAAAAGTTCCTTTGCATTAAAGAATGTCATTTCTACATCCAAGCCTCCACAACTACTTCACATGGACCTTTTCGGTCCTTCAAACATTGCTAGTCTAGGAGGCAAATATAATGCCTTTGTCATTGTAGATGATTTCTCTAGATTCACTTGGGTATTCTTTCTAAAGCCAAAGGATGAAATTTTTGACACCTTCTCTAGCTATAAGAAGAGAGTTCAAAATGAAAAGGAGCTCACCATTGTTGCTATTCGTAGTGATCAGGGTAGAGAATTTGAGAATGAAAAATTTGAACTCTTGTGTCTCAAACATGGAATTGAGCACAATTTCTCATCCCCTAGAACCCCTCAACAGAATGGTGTTGTTGAGAGGAAGAATAGGTCTCTTCAAGAGCTTGCTCGGACCATGCTCAATAAAAACTCCCTTTCAAAATATTTCTAGGCAGAAGCAGTTTCCACAGCTTGCTATGTACTAAATCGTGTCTCCATAAGACCGATTCTAGAGAAAACCCCCTATGAACTATGAAACGACAAGTCTCCTAGTGTTAAGTATTTTAGAGCCTTTGGTTGTAAATGTTTCATTCTTAACACCAAAGATAATTTCAGAAAATTCAATTCCAAGACGGATCTTGGAATATTTCTTGGATATGCATTAACAAGTAAAGCATATAGGGTGTTCAACAAAAGAACACTAGTTGTAGAGGAATCCATGCATGTCAATTTTGATGAGACTCCTCAACCCACAGTAAATGTGGAAGAAGATGTCAATTTGGAAAAGTAAATGGATTCTCTCTCCTTAGACAAACCTGCTAAAACCATTCAAGGAGAAATTGTCCCAGTCAATGATGAAAATGTTGCTCTCCCTAGAGCTTGGAAATATGTAAAATATCATCATTTAGATGAAGTTCTAGGTGATCCTTCCTTAGGAGTCAAAACTAGAGCCTCCCTTAGAAATCTTTGTACTAATGTTGCTTTCATATCTCAAATAGAACCTAAGAAATTTGAAGAAGCCGAATTGGATAAAAATTGGATAGTTGCTATGCAAGATGAATTAAACCAATTCGAAGGGAACAACGTTTGGGAACTTGTTCCAAAACCCGATCATCATCCCATTATTGAAACTAAATGGGTATTTAAGAAGAATAAGATGGATGAAAATAGGATTGTGGTCATGAACAAAGCTAGGTTAGTTGCCAAAGGGTACAATCAAGAAAAATAAATTGACTTTGAGGAAACCTTTGCTCCAGTAGCTCGTTTAGAGTCAATTAGGATGCTCTTAGCATTTGCTTGCCACAAAGATTTCACACTTTTTCAAATGGATGTAAAAAGTGCTTTTCTTCATGGATATATTCGAGAAGAAGTCTATGTGGAACAACCTTAAGGTTTTGAAGCTTTTGATAGACCTGATCATGTATACAAGCTTAGGAAAGCGTTATATGGACTTAAGGAAACTCCTAGAGCTTAGTATGATTGTAACGCCCCGAGTTTTCTGAACCCGGTTTGTTACTCATAAGCCGTACATAACTAAGAAACCTTGGACTAAATTTAAAACTCTCTCGAAAGTCTAAATTTAACATTTTTTTTTTGAAAAAGAAACTTCAAAACATTTAAATGCTTGCAGCGGAAATCATTTGAACCACAATGAAGTTATACAAAACTACGAAATGCTGTTGAATTGTTAAGAAACAATCGGCAATTAGAAAATTAAGTTTAAACAACGAAATACTAGAGAAGTCGCAGAAGTCAAACACATCTACCGATTGATAAAGTCAACGGAAGAAGTCGCAGAAGTCAAACACATCTACCGATTGATAAAGTCAACGGAAGAAGCAGAAACAGAAGATAGAAGGTTTCTACCGATGACGTCAGCCAAAAGACATCAACCGATCGCAAACGACAAAATACACTCCACATCCTCCGATGACTATACGAAAAAAATCTTCCTACATCTACCGATGACGTCAGCACGCATCTGCCAATGAGTTTACTGAGACATCATCTGTAATATCCAGCTTGTACGGAGTTTTAGATTTAATATATTATATTAATATTTTATTATATAATGGCATTTTTGTAAATATGTCAATTCAGGTCCGTTTTACGAAAGGAAGGCTTTATTACGATCCTAATGATTAATAGGAATTTTAAGGAAATTATGAGAATTTTCGGAGTTTAGACGCTATATCCCGAGTAAATACATTTCTCGAAACGTAAAGGACGTGTTAGTAAAAATAGTAAACGGGGTCCGATTTGCGAGCGGACAGTTTTAACGAATCCCAAATAATAAATTGGACTTATTGGCGAAATATGAAAATTTTGAATAAACGAATAGTTAGCCGATTAACGAAACGAAGAACGAAACTGATATAAAAATAGTGTAAGGGCAAAACGGTCATTAAGCAATCAAATCTATTAATAAGGCAAATGCCTTATACGATTTTCACTTTTCTAAAAATCCTCCAGAGAGCACTTCCTTCTCCCCTTCGCGATTCTTCTCTGCCCGCAGCGAGTTCTCCATTTCCGACTTCTGTTTCTCCTCCGTTCGACTTCCGTTCTTCGTGTTTCCTCCCCCTCTCGCAACCCTAGGTATGAATCTACGTTCTTGGAGCGTTTCTTTCGAGTTTTATGAAGTATGAACAATTAGGGTTTCGATACTTTTTTGTTAAAAACGCGAAATATGGTTCGTAATTACTGGGTTAGCCGTGATTAAGTATATATTGCACGTATTTGACGTTATTGGACGAAGTTAAATCAAATTGTGAAAAAGTTAAAATTGGGGATTTTCGGGTTTTTAGGAAAAAACTCGTAAATTGAGAATTTAGGTGCCGAGCGTAAATTGCTCAAATTAATAGCTCAATGAATTGGATTAGAACTTTGGGAAGTTCCTTAGTTAAGATTTTGTTGATTGGACGTTTAATAGCTCAAATTGGTTTTAACGGCAAATGTCGTGTTTTTGCATCAGGCGAACGACTCTTGTGGACCGAGCTTGAGGTGCAGCGCGCCCAAGGTAAGTTCTCGTGACTTACTCTGGCTGATTGGCCTACACCGTACTTCGATGTCGCGTCGAGGATCTTAAAGGATTGTTCGTTTAAAGTTGTTTTGGTTGGGTAGTTAGGTGTAGACGTTTAGTAGGTTATTTCTTTTACTGTCCTGATGTTACATATGATTGTTTGTTTATAGTTATATTGAACTGTTCATGCATCACGTATTTTTAACATGGCATGAAAACGAATTTCTGTACCGCACGATGTTTTCTGAAAACCGATGTGGCCCAGAAATTGGGGGCTCAGATCTATTGCGCGGACAGATTTAGGGTCTGGCCAATACCACATCTCATGTACTGTAATTAATGAACGTAATCTGTTATCTGGTCACGCGAGGTGGGGCTCAGGCACGGCTGCACGTGTTGTAAGCGTGTACCCCCCTCCTCTAACCGCACGGGGTAGTCCGACTGTTGGATGGGCCCCCTTCGGTTAGGGGGATGAGATCTCGGTGATATATTATCAGCGACGCTCTGTTATGCATGATTTCTGAACTCCATATGCACTGCACGCATCTGCATTTACGTAGAATTTAGTGAGCCTTTAGCTCATAGTGTGTCTGTATGGTGTAGGTGACGTTCTAGGTGACATCGAGCCAGGTGAGGACGACGTTCCTCCCCCTGACGTATGAGGCAGTTGACGGAGAATGGCCCGTGGGAGTGTGCTGAGCAGTCGGTGCGTTTTGACCCGTGGGGATGTCTGCGTAAGTATTTTGGGGGATTTAACAAAGGTATAGATGAACATATTAGGATGTTGGATCTGGCTAGATGTTAAGTTTATGTTTAATGTTTTAAACGTTTTTGGAAATCTGTTTGTAGTCTGTGTTTTTATAGTTTTTACAGGAACTGCTTGGAATTCCGATAGGATTAACCTACATCATCCGATGACTTTTCTTAAGGCATCTTCCGATAGGATTAACCTACATCATCCGATGACTTTTCTTAAGGCATCTTCCGATAGGATTAACCTACATCATCCGATGACTTTTCTTAAGGCATCTTCCGATAGGATTAACCTACATCATCCGATGACTTTTCTTAAGGCATCTTCCGATAGGATTAACCTACATCATCCGATGACTTTTCTTAAGGCATCTTCCGATAGGATTAACCTACATCATCCGATGACTTTTCTTAAGGCATCTTCCGATAGGATTAACCTACATCATCCGATGACTTTTCTTAAGGCATCTTCCGATAGGATTAACCTACATCATTCGAAGACTTTTCTTAAGGCATCTTCCGATAGGATTAACCTACATCATCCGATGACTTTTCTTAAGGCATCTTCCGATAGGATTAACCTACATCATCCGATGACTTTTCTTAAGGCATCTTCCGATAGGATTAACCTACATCATCCGATGACTTTTCTTAAGGCATCTTCCGATAGGATTAACCTACATCATCCGATGACTTTTCTTAAGGCATCTTCCGATAGGATTAACCTACATCATCCGATGACTTTTCTTAAGGCATCTTCCGATAGGATTAACCTACATCATCCGATGACTTTTCTTAAGGCATCTTCCGATAGGATTAACCTACATCATCCGATGACTTTTCTTAAGGCATCTTCCGATAGGATTAACCTACATCATCCGATGACTTTTCTTAAGGCATCTTCCGATAGGATTAACCTACATCATCCGATGACTTTTCTTAAGGCATCTTCCGATAGGATTAACCTACATCATCCGATGACTTTTCTTAAGGCATCTTCCGATAGGATTAACCTACATCATCCGATGACTTTTCTTAAGGCATCTTCCGATAGGATTAACCTACATCATCCGATGACTTTTCTTAAGGCATCTTCCGATAGGATTAACCTACATCATCCGATGACTTTTCTTAAGGCATCTTCCGATAGGATTAACCTACATCATCCGATGACTTTTCTTAAGGCATCTTCCGATAGGATTAACCTACATCATCCGATGACTTTTCTTAAGGCATCTTCCGATAGGATTAACCTACATCATCCGATGACTTTTCTTAAGGCATCTTCCGATAGGATTAACCTACATCATCCGATGACTTTTCTTAAGGCATCTTCCGATAGGATTAACCTACATCATCCGATGACTTTTCTTAAGGCATCTTCCGATAGGATTAACCTACATCATCCGATGACTTTTCTTAAGGCATCTTCCGATAGGATTAACCTACATCATCCGATGACTTTTCTTAAGGCATCTTCCGATAGGATTAACCTACATCATCCGATGACTTTTCTTAAGGCATCTTCCGATAGGATTAACCTACATCATCCGATGACTTTTCTTAAGGCATCTTCCGATAGGATTAACCTACATCATCCGATGACTTTTCTTAAGGCATCTTCCGATAGGATTAACCTACATCATCCGATGACTTTTCTTAAGGCATCTTCCGATAGGATTAACCTACATCATCCGATGACTTTTCTTAAGGCATCTTCCGATAGGATTAACCTACATCATCCGATGACTTTTCTTAAGGCATCTTCCGATAGGATTAACCTACATCATCCGATGACTTTTCTTAAGGCATCTTCCGATAGGATTAACCTACATCATCCGATGACTTTTCTTAAGGCATCTTCCGATAGGATTAACCTACATCATCCGATGACTTTTCTTAAGGCATCTTCCGATAGGATTAACCTACATCATCCGATGACTTTTCTTAAGGCATCTTCCGATAGGATTAACCTACATCATCCGATGACTTTTCTTAAGGCATCTTCCGATAGGATTAACCTACATCATCCGATGACTTTTCTTAAGGCATCTTCCGATAGGATTAACCTACATCATCCGATGACTTTTCTTAAGGCATCTTCCGATAGGATTAACCTACATCATCCGATGACTTTTCTTAAGGCATCTTCCGATAGGATTAACCTACATCATCCGATGACTTTTCTTAAGGCATCTTCCGATAGGATTAACCTACATCATCCGATGACTTTTCTTAAGGCATCTTCCGATAGGATTAACCTACATCATCCGATGACTTTTCTTAAGGCATCTTCCGATAGGATTAACCTACATCATCCGATGACTTTTCTTAAGGCATCTTCCGATAGGATTAACCTACATCATCCGATGACTTTTCTTAAGGCATCTTCCGATAGGATTAACCTACATCATCCGATGACTTTTCTTAAGGCATCTTCCGATAGGATTAACCTACATCATCCGATGACTTTTCTTAAGGCATCTTCCGATAGGATTAACCTACATCATCCGATGACTTTTCTTAAGGCATCTTCCGATAGGATTAACCTACATCATCCGATGACTTTTCTTAAGGCATCTTCCGATAGGATTAACCTACATCATCCGATGACTTTTCTTAAGGCATCTTCCGATAGGATTAACCTACATCATCCGATGACTTTTCTTAAGGCATCTTCCGATAGGATTAACCTACATCATCCGATGACTTTTCTTAAGGCATCTTCCGATAGGATTAACCTACATCATCCGATGACTTTTCTTAAGGCATCTTCCGATAGGATTAACCTACATCATCCGATGACTTTTCTTAAGGCATCTTCCGATAGGATTAACCTACATCATCCGATGACTTTTCTTAAGGCATCTTCCGATAGGATTAACCTACATCATCCGATGACTTTTCTTAAGGCATCTTCCGATAGGATTAACCTACATCATCCGATGACTTTTCTTAAGGCATCTTCCGATAGGATTAACCTACATCATCCGATGACTTTTCTTAAGGCATCTTCCGATAGGATTAACCTACATCATCCGATGACTTTTCTTAAGGCATCTTCCGATAGGATTAACCTACATCATCCGATGACTTTTCTTAAGGCATCTTCCGATAGGATTAACCTACATCATCCGATGCTATTCTTATGGCATCTTCCGATAGGATTAACCTACATCATCCGATGACTTTTCTTAAGGCATCTTCCGATAGGATTAACCTACATCATTCGAAGACTTTTCTTAAGGCATCTTCCGATAGAATTAACCTACATCATCCGATGACTTTTCTTAAGGCATCTTCCGATAGGATTAAGAGCGACATTCCACTACTTCTCGCTATACATACACAACACCAACTCAGAAAGGAATTTACTTATTTCATCAAGACCATTCAGAAACAACTCACATTGTAATGTTCAAACCTAGTAAAACCAATACTTAAAACTCTCAGATCTCTAGTATCAGTAAAACTCAAAACATTGTCAAAATATTAAAATCTCTACTGTCATGAAAACTCATCATACTCAAATTAAGGCATTATCAACTAAACCCGCACCATAGGCAGACACATTTAACCCGCCTCATCAGTTTACCAGGCCGAGACATGAATGTACTCCTCCAACCACTTCTAATCATCTGAGCATTCAGGAAAATCACCTGCAGTATCCTCAACACCTACATCACAAAACTCATCTATTAGCCTAATGCTAAGTAAGTAAAGCAATAATGAAAAAGAATGAAATGCTGAAACATGGATTCCTAAACATACAATTTCTACTTTCTCCTCTCAGTTGTTCATGCGTCGTTTCTGTTCAGATCCCCTGTGAAATTGAGAGTTGGATCAACTCTCCCAAAGTATAATATCCACTGTCCCTTAACAGTAAAGCTGATTCACTGTTCAGATCCCCCTGTGAAATTGGGAGTTGGATCAACTCTCCCAAAGTATAAATATCCACTGTCTCATTAAGGGTTGGATTAGTTCCCTTAACAAGTAAAGCTGATTCGTTTAGCTGTTTCATTATGTTCAATCCTTACCATACCAATATGCATTCAAATTCATTTTCGTGTACCTTTAAAATATGATGCATATCATGCTGAAAATAAATGTTCACAAACACGCACAAACCCTACTGTCTTGTGATGTAGGCCCGAAGGCACAAGCAATACTTTACTTACCTGGCTCTCCTGGAAATGCTCGGTTTCAAACTACTTCAGAAGTTTGCTCACCTAGGTCATAGAAAGGATACCAATTATATTTCTACTAAGCCTCATTCTAATCTACTCAGGAATCTAGAGAAACTAGTTTGGAAGCTTAGTTCATTGTGCATTTCCGATTCAACACTAAACCCGAACTCAACTCACTCACAGTATTCCTCAAAACTTCACACATTGTACACCCTCAGCTATCTAATTGTTAAAATCACAGACAAACTAAGAGAGCTTACCTAGGTTGAAGGAGAATCGAGTAAGAAGGAAATTGCCCGAAGGTTTTCTGTTGAACAGCTGAAGGCCGAGAGAGAAATGAGGGAATTAGTGGCGGCTACCGAGCACTAAACCCCAAATCACTAACCTTAAATACATTATCCATTTTTTAAATTTCCAATTACTTTTCTGCCCTTACCTAGTCATTTATTAACCTAATCAATAACTCCCCCAACCCTTCTATAAAAGTACATCATTAATAATAATTTAAATTTTTGATTCAATGGAACCGGGTGCTACAATCTACCCTCCTTAAAAGAATTTTGTCCTCAAAATTCAGTACCTGAATAGTTCTGGATATTGGTCCATCATGTTCTGCTGGCGCTCCCAAGTTGTCTCCTCTACGTTCTGGTTGTGCCATAAGACTTTCACTAGTGGAACCTCTTTGTTGCGCAATACCTTCACTGCATGGTCTAAAATCCTTACCGGTTTCTCCTCATATGTAAGAGTAGGGTGAACCTCAATACTCTGCTGTTCCACAATCTGAGAAGGGTCTCGTACACACTTCTTAAGCATGGAAATATGAAACACATCATGGATTCCTTCCATAGAAGTTGGTAGCTGTAACTGGTAGGCTGTCTTCCCAATCCTTTTCAAGATCGAAAATGGTCCAATGTATCTGGGGTTCAACTTTCCTCTCTTCCCAAATCTCACAACTCCTTTGAATGGTGACACCTTGAGAAAAACTTCATCACCGATCACAAATTCTAACTCTCTACGCCTGCAATCTGCATAACTCTTCTGCCAACTTTGAGCTGGCAAAATTCTCTGACGGATGAGGGCAACTTTCTCAATAGTTTGTTGCACAAGGTCAGGACCAAGCAACTGTACTTCTCCAACTTCATTCCAGTACAAAGGCGATCTGCATTTTCGTCCATACAATGCTTCATACGGCGCCATTCCTATTGTTGCTTGAAAACTGTTATTATAGGAAAACTCCACTAATGATAAATATTTACTCCAAGATCCTTGAAAATCTAGTATGCAGGCACGGAGCATATCTTCTAAGGTTTGGATGGTCCTTTCGGATTGTCCATCTGTTTGAGGGTGGAAAGCTGTGCTAAAACTAAGCTGTGTCCCCATAGCTTTGTGTAAACTCTTCCAAAACTTAGATGTGAATCTGGAATCCCGATTTGAAACTATGGTACAAGGAACCCCATGCAATCTAACAATCTCTTGCATGTACAATTCAGCAAGCTGATCCATCGAGTAAGTTATCTTAATTGACAAGAAATGAGCAGATTTGGTTAGACGGTCAACTATAACCCAAATTGCATCATGTCCTTTTGCTGTCCTAGGTAATCCAACAACAAAATCCATCGTTATTTACTCCCATTTCCATTCAAGAACTGGTAGGGGTTGCAATGTTCCTGAGGGTCTCTGATGCTCGGCCTTAATTTGCTGGCAGCACAAACACGATCCTACATATTCTGCCACACTTCTCTTCATGCCTGGCCACCAATAATATTGTTTAAGATCTTTGTACATTTTGGTGCTCCCGGGGGGAACAGAGAACCTGGAAGAGTGTGCTTCAGAAAGGATCTCATCACGAAGTTCCTTAATGGCAGGAACAAACCATCTATTTCTAAATTTAAGGATTCCATCGGCGGAGTGGTTAAAATCTGACTTGTCCGTAGAATCCATGCTTGAATTGTACTTATTACACTCATCATCATTCTTTTAGGCTTCCTTTATTTTCTCCAGAATGGTAGGCTTTAAGGTTATAGCTGAAAGTATAGCTGATACACTGGATACTGCTTCTAGATTAAACTTTAGGAATTCTGACTCTAAAGCTGATGGCATACTGTAAACCATAGTTGGGGTTGATGTTGTTACTCTACTCAAGGCATCTGCCACCACATTTGCCTTACCAGGATGATATTTTATTTCAAAGTCATAGTCCTTGACAAATTCTAACCACCTACGTTGCCTCATATTCAGTTCCTTTTGCGTGAAAATGTATTTCAGACTTTTATGATCCGAAAATATCTCACAAGTTTGTCCATACAGGTAGTGCCGCCAAATCTTTAATGCAAAGACTACAGCAGCTAATTCTAAGTCATGTGTAGGATAGTTCTTCTCATGAGTTTTCAACTGTCTAGAGGTATAAGCTATTACTTTACCATCTTGCATTAACACACATCCAAGGCCAATCTTGGAAGCATCACAGTAAATGCTAAACTTACCATTATCAACAGGAAGGGTCAGAATTTGAGCATTTGTCAGTTTCTGTTTCAAGGTCTGAAAGCTATGTTCACATTCCTCAGTCCATCTATACATCACATTTTTCCTTGTTAACTTAGTAAGGGGTGTAGCAATCTTTGAAAATCCCTCAATAAATTTTCTATAATATCCTGCTAATCCGAGGAAACTTCGAATATCAGTAGCATTCCTTGGTTGGGGCCATTCCTTAACTGCTTGAACCTTAGCTGGGTCAACGGATATCCCATCTCTAGAGATAACATGTCCTAAGAAGTGAACTTGGTCCAACCAAAACTCACACTTAGAAAACTTGGCGTAAAGTTGGTGCTGTTTTAATACTTCCAACACCAAGGTCAGGTGTCTAGCATGCTCGTCCTTGGAACGGGAATAAATTAAAATATCATCAATGAACACTATGACAAATTTATCTAAATATTCATGAAATACCCTATTCATGAGATCCATAAATGCTGCTGGTGCATTTGTTAACCCAAAGGACATAACTAAAAACTCATAATGTCCATACCTTGTGCGAAAGGCAGTCTTTGGGATATCTTCAGATTTAACCTTCAACTGGTAATAACCGGACCTAAGGTCAATCTTAGAGAAAACTCTTGAACCATTAAGCTGATCGAACAAGTCATCAATCCTTGGCAACGGATACTTGTTCTTAACAGTTAACTTATTTAGTTCTCTATAATCAATGCACATGCGCATTGATCCATCCTTCTTTTTGACAAAAAGGACAGGTGCGCCACATGGTGAAAAACTAGGGCGTATGAATCCTTTCTCTAGCAGATCCTCTAATTGCTTCTTCATTTCCTTCAGTTCTGTTGGTGCTAGTCTATATGGATTCTTAGACACAGGCTCGGCTCCAGGGTAAACATCAACAACAAATTCAATTTCCCTATCTGGCGGCAAACCAGGAAGGTCATCTAAGAATACTTCGGGGAAGTCTTGGACAATTAGGACATTCTGAGGATTTGTTTTTCCTACAAGCTGTGTGTCTAAAACGCTAGCTAAGAAGCACAAATACTCTCCACACAGGGGAGGTCTTGTATTAATAGAATTCATCACAGACATTTCCTTATTTTTCTTTGAGGCTTTAAAGGTGTGTTTCAAACTACCAGGGGGTTGGAAGCTAACTATTCCAGTCCTACAATCTATTGTGGCATGATGTTTAAACAACCAGTCCATTCATAGGATTACATCAAATCCTAATATATCCATAATTATAAGATCTGCAGGTAGACTTACATTCCCTACTAACACTTCACTGCCAAGCATCACTTGGTTAGAGTGCATGCGTTCACCAGAAGGCAATGCAACATTAAACACATGCATGGAAGGGGTAAACTGTACGTCTAACTTAACAGCAAAAGCAGATGCTATAAATGAATGTGTGGCACCAGAATCTATTAAAGTAAAAGCAGGCACAGAGTTGATCAATATAGTACCTGACACCACAGCAGGCTGTTCCTCACCCTGACTCCGTCATGGAGAATATTCTTGGTTTGATCATAGTAGGGCCATTCTTAGGAACTAGACAATCTCTGCTATTGTGGCCGACCTTGTTACAATTGTAGCATCTGGTGATTCTAGGCTTCGAGCACTCCTTGAACGTGTGTCCAACCTCCTCACAGTTGAAACACTTTCCAAGGCCCAGTCTGCATTCCCCCGGATGGTTCTTTAAACACTTAGGACACTGGGGAAATTTCCTGACATTCTGTACCTTCCCCCTACTCCTTGGCTATTTTGGCCTTCACTTGGCCTCTTCGTTCCTCTTTGTTGGTGTGGCTGGTTAAATATTTGTGGGACCTCCTTTGGTCTATCACACTTTCCTTCAGCTTCTTCCACTTCCAGGGCAGTGGACACAACCTCACTGAAGGTTAAGCCCTTAATACCACAGAATTTAACCCCTCGGTAAATTTCTGGCTTCAGTCCATGCATAAATTTGAACACCTTGTCCTCGTCCTCGTGATCAAAATGCCCAGCAAACGTAGACAGGGACTCGAACTGTCTACTATACTCGGCCACAGACCCGGTCTGCTTTAGGTTCAGAAACTCTAACTTCTTTGCGGTCTGGACTGTGCTGTTGAAATACTTCTCATAGAAAATGTCCTTGAATCGTGACCAGGGCATTGCTAAAACGTCGGTGGTGGTCTCCAATTGTCTCCCACCAGAGTTGAGCTTCACCAGCCAAGTGAAATGTTGCCAACGTGACCTTATCTCCTTCTCCTATGCTGACGCACCTAAACATACTCTCTATCTTCCTAAGCCACCCTTCAGCCACAACAGGATCAGATGACTGACCATCAAACGTGGGTGGTCTTAGTCTCTGGAATCTATCCCCGGAATGCTCATTGCTAGAACCCGAGTTGGCACTTCCTTGTACCTCTCGGTTCAGCAGTACTCCTAACTGATCGGATTGCTGGCGCATTAATTCTGCCTGCTATTGCACTAGATCTGTCAACTGTCCGATTACACTAGAATCTTCTGTGCTTCCCGGAGTTGGTGTCTCTCTCTGCACTCTTGGCCTTCCCGGTCGTCTGGACATTTTTTCTATATTCCTACACCGGGTTAACTATTTTCATAAATATCTAATAACTGAACTAACATAAACACTTACAGTTGTTGGAGTACTTCCATGCAACGATTGGCACTGATGAGTGATCTTTTGAACGGTTTAACTGAATGTCTCTGATACCACACTGTAACACCCCAGAGTTTTCTGAACCCGGTTTGTTACTCATAAGCCGTACATAACTAAGAAACTTTGGACTAAATTTAAAACTCTCTCGAAAGTCTACATTAATTTAATATTTTTTTGAAAAAGAAACTTCAAAACATTTAAATGCTTGCAGCGAAATCATTTGAACCACAATGAAGTTATACAAAACTACGAAATGCTGTTGAATTGTTAAGAAACAATCGGCAATTAGAAAATTAAGTTTAAACAGTGAAATACTAGAGAAGTCGCAGAAGTCAAACACATCTGCCGATTGATAAAGTCAACGAAAGAAGCAGAAACAGAAGATAGAAGGTTTCTACCGAGGATGTCAGCCAAAAGACATCAACCGATCGCAAACGACAAAATACACTCCACATCCTCTGATGACTATACGACAAAAATCTTCCTACATCTACCGATGACGTCAGCATGCATCTGCCGATGAGTTTTACTGAGACATCATCCTGTGACTTTGGCCTACACCTTCCGATTGAGTAAACTGGCATACGCCAATCACTAAATTCAAACATAGTACCCACTCATACCGATAGGGCAAATCCTACATCTACGATAGAATAACCTCATATACCGTGACTTTACTGAGATTTCTTAAGGCATCTTCCGATAGGATTAACCTACATCATCCGATGACTTTTCTTAAGGCATCTTCCGATAGAATTAACCTACATCATCCGATGACTTTTCTTAAGGCATCTTCCGATAGGATTAACCTACATCATCCGATGACTTTTCTTAAGGCATCTTCCGATAGGATTAACCTACATCATCCGATGACTTTTCTTAAGGCATCTTCCGATAGGATTAACCTACATCATCCGATGACTTTTCTTAAGGCATCTTCCGATAGGATTAACCTACATCATCCGATGACTTTTCTTAAGGCATCTTCCGATAGAATTAACCTACATCATCCGATGACTTTTCTTAAGGCATCTTCCGATAGGATTAACCTACATCATCCGATGACTTTTCTTAAGGCATCTTCCGATAGAATTAACCTACATCATCCGATGACTTTTCTTAAGGCATCTTCCGATAGGATTAACCTACATCATCCGATGACTTTTCTTAAGGCATCTTCCGATAGAATTAACCTACATCATCCGATGACTTTTCTTAAGGCATCTTCCGATAGAATTAACCTACATCATCCGATGACTTTTCTTAAGGCATCTTCCGATAGAATTAACCTACATCATCCGATGACTTTTCTTAAGGCATCTTCCGATAGAATTAACCTACATCATCCGATGACTTTTCTTAAGGCATCTTCCGATAGAATTAACCTACATCATCCGATGACTTTTCTTAAGGCATCTTCCGATAGGATTAACCTACATCATCCGATGACTTTTCTTAAGGCATCTTCCGATAGAATTAACCTACATCATCCGATGACTTTTCTTAAGGCATCTTCCGATAGAATTAACCTACATCATCCGATGACTTTTCTTAAGGCATCTTCCGATAGAATTAACCTACATCATCCGATGACTTTTCTTAAGGCATCTTCCGATAGAATTAACCTACATCATCCGATGACTTTTCTTAAGGCATCTTCCGATAGAATTAACCTACATCATCCGATGACTTTTCTTAAGGCATCTTCCGATAGAATTAACCTACATCATCCGATGACTTTTCTTAAGGCATCTTCCGATAGGATTAACCTACATCATCCGATGACTTTTCTTAAGGCATCTTCCGATAGGATTAACCTACATCATCCGATGACTTTTCTTAAGGCATCTTCCGATAGAATTAACCTACATCATCCGATGACTTTTCTTAAGGCATCTTCCGATAGAATTAACCTACATCATCCGATGACTTTTCTTAAGGCATCTTCCGATAGGATTAACCTACATCATCCGATGACTTTTCTTAAGGCATCTTCCGATAGAATTAACCTACATCATCCGATGACTTTTCTTAAGGCATCTTCCGATAGAATTAACCTACATCATCCGATGACTTTTCTTAAGGCATCTTCCGATAGAATTAACCTACATCATCCGATGACTTTTCTTAAGGCATCTTCCGATAGAATTAACCTACATCATCCGATGACTTTTCTTAAGGCATCTTAAGGCATCTTCCGATAGAATTAACCTACATCATCCGATGACTTTTCTTAAGGCATCTTCCGATAGGATTAACCTACATCATCCGATGACTTTTCTTTAGGCATCTTCCGATAGGATTAACCTACATCATCCGATGACTTTTCTTAAGGCATCTTCCGATAGAATTAACCTACATCATCTGATGACTTTTCTTAAGGCATCTTCCGATAGGATTAAGAGCGACATTCCAACTACTTCTCGCTATACATACACAACACCAACTCAGAAAGGAATTTACTTATTTCATCAAGACCATTCAGAAACAACTCACATTGTAATGTTCAAACCTAGTAAAACCAATACTTAAAACTCTCAGATCTCTAGTATCAGTAAAACTCAAAACATTGTCAAAATATTAAAATCTCTACTGTCATGAAAACTCATCATACTCAAATTAAGGCATTATCAACTAAACCCGCACCATAGCAGACAACAGTTAACCCGCCTCATCAGTTTACCAGGCCGAGACATGAATGTACTCCTCCAACCACTTCTAATCATCTGAGCATTCAGGAAAATCACCTGCAGTATCCTCAACACCTACATCACAAAACTCATCTATTAGCCTAATGCTAAGTAAGTAAAGCAATAATGAAAAAGAATGAAATGCTGAAACATGGATTCCTAAACATGCAATTTCTACTTTCTCCTCTCAGTTGTTCATGCGTCGTTTCTGTTCAGAACCCCCTGTGAAATTGGGAGTTGGATCATCTCTCCCAAAGTATAATATCCACTGTCTCATTAAGGGTTGGATTAGTTCCCTTAACAGTAAAGCTGATTCACTGTTCAGATCCCCATGTGAAATTGGGAGTTGGATCAACTCTCCCAAAGTATAAATATCCACTGTCTCATTAAGGGTTGGATTAGTTCCCTTAACAGTAAAGCTGATTCGTTTAGCTGTTTCATTATGTTCAATCCTTACCATACCAATATGCATTCAAATTCATTTTCGTGTACCTTTAAAATATGATGCATATCATGCAGAAAATAAATGTTCACAAACACGCACAAACCCTACTATCTTGTGATGTAGGCCCGAAGGCAAAAGCAATACTTTACTTACCTGGCTCTCCTGGAAATGCTCGGTTTCAAACTACTTCAGAAGTTTGCTCACCTAGCTCATAGAAAGGATACCAATTATATTTCTACTAAGCCTCATTCTAATCTACTCAAGAATCTAGAGAAACTAGTTTGGAAGTTTAGTTCATTGTGCATTTCCGATTCAACACTAAACCCGAACTCAACTCACTCACAGTATTCCTCGAAACTTCACACATTGTACACCCTCAGCTATCTAATTGTTAAAATCACAGACAAACTAAGAGAGCTTACCTAGGTTGAAGGAGAATCGAGTAAGAAGGAAATTGCCCGAAGGTTTTCTGTTGAAGAGCTGAAGGCCGAGAGAGAAATGTGGGAATTAGTGGCGGCTACCGAGCACTAAACCTCAAATCACTAACCTTAAATACATTATCCATTTTTTGACTTTTCAATTACTTTTCTGCCCTTGCCTAGTCATTTATTAACCTAATCAATAACTCCTCCAACCCTTCTGTAAAAGTACATCATTAATAATAATTTAAATTTTTGATTCAATGGAACCGGGTGCTACAATGATAGATTGAAGAATTTGCTTGAGGAAAGGAAGTTCAAAAAGGGTAATACCGATTCAAATCTTTTTACAATGCAAAAGGACAAAGACATTCTAATAGTTCAAATCTATGTTGATGACATCATATTCGGTTCTATAAATGTATCACTTTGTGATGAGTTTGCCACTCTTATGCAAAGTGAGTTTGAAATGAGTATGATGGGAGAGCTAAAATTCTTCTAAAGATTTTAGATTAGTCAAACTCCAGATGGCATTTTCTTTTGTCAAGAAAAATATATTAAAGAGCTATTAAAGAAATTCAGATTGAATTCATCAAAGCCATCTAGAACCTCAATGAGCACCACTACTAAATTCGACAAAGATGAAAATGGGATAAGTGTGGATATTAAGAAGTATAGAGGTATGATTGGTTCTCTATTATACCTAACGGCTAGCAGGCCAGATATCATATTTAGTGTGTGCTTGTGTGCTAGGTTTCTGTGACACCTAGTTTTTGACGGGTTTTCAATTTTCCGCATATGAATGAAATTTTTATAAATATGCCAAATTAAGCCGGTTTTGCAAATGAGAAGTTTTATTGGAACCTTATAAATAAATTGGAGTATCTAGAGAAATGAGAGAATTTTTAGAGATGTAATGCCGAATTACGAGTTTTGATGTGTCTCGTAATATAAAGGGTATTTTTATAAATAAGTGGAATAAGTCCGTTTTGTGAATGGAGAGTTTTATTAGGATCCTTATGATTAATATGGATTTTAGGAGAAATAAAAGAATTTTAGAAATTCAAATCGGTGGTATAACGCCGAAGTTCCGTTTTTAACCCTATAGCAGTTTAATTTGTAAAAATAGTAAATTAAATCCGTTTGACGAATGAAAAGTTTTATTAGAGCCATAGTAATAAGTCGGAATTATTGGTGAAATAAGAAAATTTGGAGAAACCGAATTAATAGCTAAATAACGAGCTAAGCGAATAATTAAATAGAAATGGTAAAATAGTAATTTTCATGTCAAAATTCATTAAAAACCACATTACCCTCTTCTTCCTCCCCACCCTTAACGAAATTCTCCAGAGAGAATTTCTTCTCTGGCGGCCTTGGTTCTCCACAGCTTTTCTCCTCCGTTCTCCACGATTCTTCCTTCGATCAACCAAGCTTCTTAACGTTTTCTTCTCCTATCCCGGTTCTAGGTAAGTTTCTAGTGTTTCCCGACCTTTATTCTCGGTTTTTAAGGTTGTTAAACGATTAGAATTTTGTCGAAAATAATCGGGTTAGGTTATAAATGGTTAGTTATTGCCGTCTTTACGATTACTGAGAGTAATTAGTCGATATAATGGATGATTTGGGCGTTTTGTTTGGAAAACCGGGTGATTGGAGCTTGGAAAACTCCATTAATGGAGGTATGTTATGTGTGAGCGTAAATTGCTCGACAAAATGCCCGAGAGTGGTTTATTAGAATTTTAGGAAATTTCCTTTACTTAGGAGTTCTGTTAGTTTACGAAATTTCATGGTTTAGGCTCGATTTTGACAAAGGACATTGTGAAATTTTCTAGGTGACCAAAGCCCGCAGACGGAGCTCGGTGCGCTAAGGACGACATGTAAGTTCTCGTGACTTACTGTGGCCGATTGACCTACACCATAAGTCGAATTTTGATGTTGAGGATTATTTGGTGATATTTATGTTTATATGCTTTGGTTGGGTAGTTTAAGGTTAGTTGTTTTGTAGGTTATGTTTGTATTGTTTTGATGGTGCGCACGTTGTATGTTTATGTTACGCTTTTATTGTCATGCAATATTGTTTTACAAATGTCATGAAAATTGGATTTATGCATTGATTTCATGAAAGAAAATAAAATGTGATGACTTAAATAGACGAATGAAAATGAGACGACTAAGACGACTGAAATGAGACGACTGAGACGACTGAAATATGACGACTAACACGAACTGATAAATGAAATGAATGCACGAAAGTTTATGAAAATTGCATATACATGTTCATGCATTGTCACTTACGTAGAATTTACTGAGATTTATTCTCATAGGTGTCTCTATGGTGTAAGTGAACTCGAAACAGGTGAGAATGACATTCCTCCATTTGATGAATACGCAGGTTGAAGAAATGTGCCCGTGGGAGTGCGCTGAACAGTCGATGCGATTTTGACCCGTGGGAACCAGTTGTTGGTATTTGGTAAATGTGTATAGATAGATGTTTTAAACTTTTATTTAGATGATGGGTTCGTCTGAAACTTAAGTCTTTCGCTATGTTTTATGAATATAAAAGGAATTTATGTCACTTTGGTTGATAAAAGAAATGACGTTGGGTTTTGTTGAAATAAATTGTGAATATTAGGTTTGAGGTGATTTTGGAGGAATGAATTATAATTGTGAATATTAGGTTTGAGGTGATTTTAGGATTTTGATGAATTTTATAGATTGTGGAAAGTTGATTTAAGTTAAGATGTTTTTATGAAGAAATTTTATTTGTGAAATGAAGAAATGGTGTGTTTGGAAAGAAAAACCAGAGAGAGGGCCGATCGGTCGCTGGTTTTGGGCGATCGATCGGCCAAATTGATGTTTTTATGGTTTTGGCAATGAGGTAGCCGATCGATCGACCAAACACTATTCACGCACTGTTCACAGTCACTGTTCACAGGCACTATTCACAGGACTATTCACGGTACTATTTATGGGCACTGTTCACCGAAAAAAAAAATAAAAAAAATAATAATATTATGAAATTTTACACGTGTCTTATACAAAGTTTTATAAGGGAAGTTCACTTATTTTGGAGAATTTTTATAGAGGTTTAATATTTTCTAAACTTTCTTTAGAATTTCTAAGAAAGTTTCACGACAAGTCACGTTAGTAACGTCCGAATTACGGGCTGTTACAGTTTCAAACTTCCCCTAAGGAATCCCACCTAAGTGTAGTTAAGAGAATATTCAAATACTTAAGTGGCACTTTTGATTTAGGCTTATGGTATCCAAATGGTACATCATTTGATCTATGCTGGAAGCCTTGTAGATAGAAAGAGTACCAATAGAACATATCAATTTCTAGGTGAATCTCTCGTATCTTGGTACTCTAAGAAGCAGAATTTTGTAGCACTTTCAACTACCGAAAGTGAATATATTGCTGCCAGTAGCTGCTGTGCTCAAATGCTTTAGATGAAGCAAACTTTAGATGATTACAATCTATTCTATGATAGGATATCGATTAGATGTGATAATACTAGTGCAATTAACATTTCAAAGAACCCTATCCAACATTCTAGAACCAAACACATCGAGGTTATATATCATTTCATTAGAGATCATGTTAAAAAAGGGGATATCACCTTAGAATTTGTCAATTCTTCCGACCAATTAGCAGATATTTTTACAAAACCTTTAGATGAGAAGACCTTCAGTGATATTCGAATTCGTTTAGGTCTCCTTAAGAGCGAAAAGTCCTAAACAGTCGACGTTGTGTGCTAAGCAATAAGGTTTTATCTCTCTGGAATGAGGAATCCTGAAATTCATTGACCTCGCCATTTTATGAATCGGACGATATGGAAAACGGTTGAGGTACACATCAGTCGACGTCTGTTCGTAAATCCTTTAAATTAGCTTTCGGATTTCAGAAACCCTACTTTTCATCCAGAGCGCGAAAAACCTTTAAAAAACCTCTCATCTTCTCTCGACTCTCCGGCGCCTATTCTCTCATCACCAGTCATTTTTCGACTTTCAAATCTGATAAATGACATCATCCTCTAGCGCTGGGTTAACCTTTTATATGAAGAAGCAGAAGACTGCACAACTCGTGGAGTCTGAACATGTCGTACAACCACTTCCTCTTCAATGGCCTTCTCATCATTTGTCAATGAGGATGTGCTACACAGGTACTTTAAAGATTTTGAAGAAAAGCCTGTGATTAGAAGTAGAGGGGTTGTTTTTAAAGACCTTCATGGTTTATCTCTGGAAAAGTCCCTTCGAGATTTAGGATTATTAGGGCTATTTGAACTCGGCACATCCTATTGCAAAACTCCAATCAGGATGTTTTATGCTAACCTAGAACACTCTATCTCACCTCTTGTTCTTCCGCAGCTATGTGTATGGAAGACACATAGAGTTGTCTCAAGAAAAGATCCGCGAAATTCTCAATTGTGAGTTTCTAAACGAAATGCCTAAATTTTTTGAAACTTCCAAGGATCCTCCCTTCGTTGGAACATCAAAGGGACAGGCTTTAGCAAAAGCGATTTCAAAGGATCCCGTCAATACTTCCCTAAAGCTCAAGGGCAAGGATTTGAACATAAGTGCCAGAGTCTTCAATCTAATGATCAACTACAACATCCTCCCCAGAGATGGACATCGTGACCACGTCAGTGGAATGGATATTTTTATTCTTTCTATGTTCTTTCGTAAAGAACCATTTCACATTGGTTACATAATTCTGAGAAGGATGCTGTAACAACCCCAGTTGGAGTTGCCACGTAATTCATAACTTAACCTCTTAATCAATCGGTTCTTATTTCATGTACCTTGTTCATTATGCCTAACCTAGAACACTCTATCTTCACTCTTGTTCTTCGCAGCCTATGTGTATGGAAGACACATAGAGTTGTCTCAAGAAAAGATCCGCGAAATTCTCAATTGTGAGTTTCTAAACGAACTGCCTAAATTTTTTGAAACTTCCAAGGATCCTACCTCGTTTGGAACATCAAAGGGACAGGCTTTAGCAAAAGCGATTTCAAGGATCCCGTCAATACTTCCCTAAAGCTCAAGGGCAAGGATTTGAACATAAGTGCCAGAGTCTTCAATCTAATGATCAACTACAAACATCCTCCCCAGAGATGGACATCGTGGACCAGTCAGTGGAATGGATATTTTTATTTCTTTCTATGTTCTTTCGTAAAGAACCATTTTCACATTGGTTACATAATTCTGAGAAGGATGCTGTAACAACCCCAGTTGGAGTCTGCCACGTTAATTCATAACCTCTAACCTCCTTAATCAATCTTTTCTTCACAAACATCTCCTAAACTGCATCGGCCGATAGAGTCATAGACTCACATTGACCGATGGTCACGTGCCCGCCACACGACACATCTGTTTCCAAACATCTCTTAAACTGCATCTGCCGATAGAGTCATAGACTCACATCGACCGATGGTCACGTGCTCGCCACGCGACACATCTGTTTCCAAACATCTCTTAAACTGCATCTGCCGATAGAGTCATAGACCCACATCGACCTATGGTAAAATATCTACCGGTCACTAGACGACAACACAACACTTACATCATCCGGTATTTGATATACACAGCATCTACTGATAGACATGTGCAATCCACGTGCTCTTTTAAGACATCTTCCGATAGAGAACATCTATCGATGGATGCAAGCTCATACATCTTCCGATAGGGGATATGTAATATCCGGCTCGTACGGATTTTTAGAATATTATTATTATATTATTGGATGACATTTTTGCAACTGTGTCAAATCAGTTTTGTTTTACGAAAATAAAGCGTCATGATGATCCTAACATTAATAGGAATTTTAAGGAAATTATGAGAATTTTCGGAGATTAAACGCTATATTCCGAGTTAATACATTTCTCGTAATGTAAAAGACGTTCTTGTAAAAATAGCAAACGAGGTCCAAATTGCAAACGGACAGTTTTGTTAAATCCCAAATAGTAGGAGGGACTTCTTGGCAGAATATGGAAAGTTGGAAAAGTCGAATAGTTGGACGATTAACGAATCGAAGGACGAAACGAAATAGAAATAAGTGTTAAGGGTATTTTAGTAATTTGTCAAATCAATATTATAAATCAATAGAAATCTTTTCTCTCCCTCACTTCTCTTCTTTTCTTCTCTGGAATTCACGAACCAGAGAGCACAAATTCTCTCTTGGCCGCCGACGTTTTCCTCTTCCGAACTCCGATTCGCGTCCCGTTCGTTCCGTTTTCTTCACGATTTCTCCTCCTCTCACAACCCTAGGTATGAGCCTACCATCTTAGAGCTTTTATTTCGATGATTACGGAGTTATACGTTTAGGGTTTTCGTTAGGTTTTGGATTAAAAATGTGAATTAGGGTTTGTAATTAATAGGTTAGCCGTGATTAAGTATATATTGCACGTATTCGACGTTATTGGACGAAGTTGAATCAATTTGTGAAAATGTTAAAATTAAGGATTTTCGAGATTTTAGGAATAACTCGTAAATTGGAATTTGTGGCGCCGAGCGTGAATTGCTCGAATAAATAGCCCAATGAATTGAATTAGAGCTATAGGAAGTTTCCTTAGTTAAAGTTTTGTAAATTTTGACGATCGATAGCTTAAACTCATTTTAACGTCGATATTGTGTTTTGCTTCAGACAAACAACGCTCGTGGACGGAGCTTGAGCTGCTTTGGACACGAGGTAAGTTCTCGTGATTGTTTTATGGCCGATTGGCCTACACCGTACATTGAAGTCGTTTCGAGGAGTTTGGTGATGCACTAGTTTATATTGCTTTGGTTGGGTAGTTAGGTTTAATTGTTTTGTAGATTATGTTTTACAGTCTTGATGGTATGTATGTTGAGTGTTTAAATTCTGTTATGAACTGTTCATGCATCACGTGTTTTAAAGAAAGAGCATGAAAATGAATTTCCGCACAATGTTTTGAAAATGGCGATATGGCCTGGAGAGGGGCTTGACCTATTGTGGAGGCACGCAGGGGCTTGACACAATACCACATCTATTATGTACTCGCAATGTGGCCTGGAGAGGGGCTTGACCTATTGTGGAGGCACGCAGGGGCTTGTCACAATACCACATCTATTGCACTCATATGTATGGTCATGCGAGATGGGGTTCAGGCACGGCTATACGTGTTGTAAGCGTGTACGCCCCTCTTCTAGCTGGAAAGAGTAGTCCGCCCGCTGGATGTGCTCTCTCCGGTTAGGAGGCTGGGATCTCGGTGACACCCACTGAATAAAGTAAAGAAAATGCTGCATGATTTCTGAACTCACACGCATAGCATATAGTTGCATTTACGAGTCTTGCTGAGATTTTTTATCTCATAGTGTATTGTATGGTGTAGGTGACTTCGAGGATACAGGTGAGGACGAGATTCCTCCTCCTGAGGCTTGAGTCCAGTTGACGGAGGATGGCTGCGGTGGTGTGCTGGCGCAGTCGAGGCTTACCTGACCCGTGGGGACAGTATGTTTAGATTTTGAGGGTTTAGGACATTTTGGGCTAATGTTTGTATAGAAATGCTTTAGGTTGTTGGATTCTGGATAGTTGATAGGTATTTATGTATAGGTTGATGTTTTGGAAGCTGTTTTATAATGGTTTGGAAAGGTCTTTTATTGAATGTATTTTGGAACTGCGTGGTGATTTGAAACAGGAGGATTTGTTTAGGTTTTAAATGTACCCATGCAGTTCGTTTTCATGAAAATGTTCTTAGTTTTAAAATGTATTTCGAGTCGTTTACTAGGTGAATGGTTGAGTGTGAAAAGAATGAGAATTAGAGTAAGTTTTATTTGATATTAATGTGTTGGTGAATCATATTGAGTAATTGTAGTTATGTGTTGGAGAAATGGAATGAAAGGAGCGATGAAATGGAAACAGGCAGAGGGGTTGGCGAATGGTCGCCAACCCTGGCGATTGAATCGCCTCCCTCTGGAAAAATTCCAGAGGGAGTGGTGATGCAACAGGCGATTACTCGCCTGTTGCAATCGCCTTAGGGGCGATTATTCGCCCAACGAATAATTGCCTCTCCTTTTTTACTTATTATATAAATTGTTTTATTTTAATTAAATTAACTTTTAAATAAATGGTTTTAAAGTTTTAATTTGTTTTAAAAGTATAATTCAATTCCGATTTCGATTCTGATTTCAATTTCGGTTTAAGTTCCGCTTAGAGTTTATTTAAAGTATAGAGATAAGTAATTGTTGGGATAAAAAAAATAGTACGGAAATTGGGTACAGTATTAGGGGCGTTATATTTATGGTATCAGAGCCCCCGGGTTTTAAAATCGATTCTGTAGACTGCTCGACTGCACAGCCAATACGCGGACATTCTTCATCAACTGTAAGTATGTTTATAGTTTTATTTAATTACGGTTTCTTAGAGTATTGTGTTTTAACTTTGGTATAGGAATTTTATAAATATGGTGCGCCCACGAAACGACCGAGATGATCGAGATGACACAATTGACACTCTCAAGGATCTTATCGCCCAACAGTCTCAGCATATGGATAGACAGGATCAGCAGATGGAAAAACAGTCTCAACAGCTGGGTACTCTTATAGACCGAGAGGGCATTAGATCTCGTGAGACAGCAGCTTCTGGTAACCGTGGGATGGAGAGATTTCAGAAACTCCAGCCCCCTATCTTTAACGGACAGTCTACAGATCCCTCTTCAGCCGAGGAGTGGGTTCGCACTATGGAGGACATGCTGGCGTATGCTAGCATAGAGGATGGAGAGAAGGTTGCACTAGTGACCTATCATTTGGCACTTGACGCCCGGTTTTTGTGGGATTCCATCAAGACGACCACCGATGTGACGGTTATGGGATGGGAGCGATTTAGAGAGTTGTTTTACGACAAGTACTTCAGCCATACGGTGCGAGAGTCCAAGATGGTTGAGTTTATGCAGTTACGGCAGGTCAGTTCTATTGCCGAGTATGTGAGGAAGTTCGAAGCCCCCTCTCGATTCGCGCCACGACAGGTCAGCGTAAACGAGGACAAGGTACGCCGATTCTTACAGGGACTTAGCCAGAAGTTTCGGATGCGCCTTACTATATCTGGGGTACGTAATGTATCCTATGACGATATTGTGGCTAGAGCTCTTGATATTGAGGCAGTTGATCAGAGTTCTGTCAAGCCGAGGGAGCCAGCTAAGGGCTTCTTTCGAGAGATTCACCCTCAGATCAGGGGCAAGGGCTGGCAACCTAGGGCACAGCCTCAGCAACAACAACAGAGGGGTGTGAAGAGACCTCTTGAGGGAGGTAACGATGGGGGTAAAGGGAAGCAGGTACAAGGGGCTTCTCAGATACGTATTTGCCCTAAGTGTCTGAAGGAGCATAGTGGCCAGTGTAGATTGGGCATGGGTGTGTGTTATCGTTGTGGTGATGCGGGCCATTTTGTCAAAGATTGTCCTAAGCCCGGCCGAGATCAGTCAGGCAGTGATCAGAGGAGGATTATGCCGAGGATCTTCGCATTTATCGAACCTGGTGATGTTGATAACGAGGATCAGCCTGCCGTGATAGCAGGTACTATATTGGTTTCTGGTGTTCCTGTATTTTCTTTATTAGACACGGGGGCTACGCATTCCTTTGTTTCCACCGCTTGTGTGGCTAGACTAAAGCTTGCGCCTGAGTTAGCAAAGTGCGAATACAGTGTGATGCTACCTTCGGGTGAGCGTATGCAGTCAGGTCGTATTGTTCAAGGCAATATTATCTCGATTGGGGATCGCACCCTCTATGCTCGCCTTATTGTAATGGGCATCAAGCATTATGATCTTATCTTAGGGATGGACTGGCTTGCGCAGCACTACGCCACCATCGACTGTCGATCCGGGATTGTGACCTTCCGACCCCCAGGTAAAGCTGAGTTTTCTTATCAGGCGATGAGCAGATTGAGTAGCTCGCCTATTTCTTATTTCATGAAGGTCAACGAGCAGTTTAAAGGTGCGTGCTCTATTTATTTGGCCTCTGTATTTGATTGTCAGTTGCTCAGCAGAGAAAAGCCGAGCGACATTCCTATTGTCAGAGAGTTCTTTGGGATCTTTCTTGATGATCTTCCCGGGTTACCACCAGACCGGGAGATCGAATTCACTATTGATGTCTATCCAAACTCCGCGCCGAGGTTTAAAAACCCAACCAGCTTAGTTGGACTGGCTTGCGCAGCACTACGCCACCATCGACTGTCGATCCGGGATTGTGACCTTCCGACCCCCAGGTAAAGCTGAGTTTTCTTATCAGGCGATGAGCAGATTGAGTAGCTCGCCTATTTTCTTATTTCATGAAGGTCAACGAGCAGTTTAAAGGTGCGTGCTCTATTTATTGGCCTCTGTATTTGATTGTCAGTTGCTCAGCAGAGAAAAGCCGAGCGACATTCTATTGTCAGAGAGTTCTTTGGGATCTTTCTTGATGATCTTCCCGGGTTACCACCAGACCGGGAGATTGAATTCACTATTGATGTCTATCCAAACTCCGCGCGAGGTTTAAAAACCCGTATCAGTTGGCACCAGCTGAGTTGAGAGAGTTAAGGACTCAGCTTGACGAGTTATTAGAGAAGGGGTTTATCCGACCCAGTGTTTCGCCTTGGGGTGCGCCCGTTCTGTTTGTCAAAAAGAAAGACGGAGACCCTCAGGAAGTGCATCGATTACAGATAATTGAACAAATTGATGGTGAAGAATAAATATCCGTTGCCTCGGATCAATGATTTATTTGATCAGCTGCAAGGCTGCCCGAGTATTTTCGAGGATTGATCTACGCTCGGGTTACAATCAGTTGAAGGTCCGGATGGATGATGTACCGAAGACGGCATTCCGAACGAGGTATGGGCATTATGTGTAACACCCCTAATACTGTACCCATTTACCCGTATAAATTTTTCATTTTATTTTACACTTTAAGCGGAAACTGAATCGGAATTGAAGTCGTCAGTGTTGTTTGGAAAACCATTTAAAACAAACATAAAACTGTTAATAAAACAATTAAAACTATTTAATTAAAAACTAATTTCGATTAAAACAATCGGAAGGGCAAAACTGTCCGGCCCTAAAAACACAGGGGCAGCGACCAGTCGCTGCAGCATGCAGCGACCAGTCGCTGCAGCATGCAGCGACTGATCGCTGCATATGCTGCAGTGACTGGTCGCTGCACAGCATACAGCATGCAGCGATCGATCTCTGCATGCTGCAGAGATCGATCGCTCCACACCCTGTGCAGCGATCATGCAGCATGCAGCGATCGATCTCTGCATGCTGCAGAGATCGATCGCTGCACACTCTGTGCAGCGATCCATGTTCCTTCGATCGCCTTCTCTCATCATTTCTTCTACTGCGCCATTATTTTTCAAGTGCTCTCTGGAAACTACAGAGAGCAAAACCACAATCTGATCTGCTCTCTGGAATCCGATTCCAGAGAGCAACACTTCCTCAAATAACATAATATTTTAAACACGATAAAACTTCTTAAAAACGAACTGCATGGATACGTTTAAAAGTTGTCTAATCCTCCTGTTTCAAATTCCAAGCAGTTCCAGTAAAAACTATCAACACACAGATTATAAACAGATTTCCAAAAACGTTTAAAACATCAAATATGAACCTAACATCAATCCATATCCAAACATCCTAACATGTTCGTCTATACATACGTATCATCCATTAAATCCCCCAAAATACTTACACAGACATCCCCACGGGTCAAAATGCGCCGACTGCTCAGCACACTCCCACGGGCCATTCTCCGTCAACTGCCTCATACGTCCGGAGGAGGAACGTCGTCCTCACCTTGCTCGATGTCACCTATAACGTCACCTACACCATACAGACACCTATGAGCTAACAGGCTCAGTAAATTCTACGTAAATGCAGATGCGTGCTGTGCATATGGAGTTCAGAAATCATGCATAACAGAGCGTCGCAGACAGTATATCACCGAGATCTCATCCCCCTAACCGAAGGGGGCCCATCCAGCGGTCGGACTACCCCGTGCGGTTAGAGGAGGGGGGTACACGCTTACAACACGTACAGCCGTGCCTGAGCCCCACCTCGCGTGACTAGATAACAGATTACGTTAATTAATTACAGTACATGAGATGTGGTATCGGCCAGACCCTTAATCGGCCCGCACGATAGATCAAGAGCCCCCAATTTCTGGGCCACATAGATTTCAGAAAACATCGTGCAGTGCAGAAATTCGTTTTCATGCCAAGTTAAAATACGTGATGCATGGACAGTTCAATATAAAAGTAAACAAACAAGCATGCGTACCATCAAGACTGTAAATGAAATAACCTACGAAACGTTTAAACCTAACTACCCAACCAAAGCAATTAAAACAATCCATCCTCTAAGATCCTCGACGCTAAATCGAAGTACGGTGTAGACCAATCGATTAGAGTAAGTCACGAGAACTTACCTTCAGTGCGCTGAATCTCAAGCTTTGTCCACGGGAGTCGTGTGTCTGAGGCAAAACACGATATTTGTCGTTAAAGCCAATTCAAGCTATTGACGTCCAAATTACAAACCTTAACTAAAGAATCTTTCCTAAATTCTTAACTTAGCTAACCGAAGCGTTTATAACGTCAATTAATGCTCGATAATCCAAAACTTCAATTAACGAGTTTTTCCTCAAAAACCCGAAAATCTCTAACTTTTTAACATTTTCATAAATTGATTTAACTTCGTCCAATAACGTCAAATACGTCCAATATATACTTTATTACAGCTAACCTATTAATTACGAACCCTAAATCTCGATTTCTAATAAAACCCTAACAAAACCCTAACTTTAAAACGATCCGAGAATTGAAAACTAACGGTATAGAATCATAGATCCATACCTAGGATTGCGATTGGAGGAGAAATCACGAAGAACGGAGGAAGAACGGAGGTCGGAATCTTCAAAGGAATCGCGCGGGCAGAGAGGAGAGCTCTCTGTCGACTTCGTGAAACAGAGAAGGAGAAGAAGTGAGGGAGAAGGAAGAAAAGTTTATTTTTAATATAATTTGGTTTGACAAATTACCAAAATGCCCTTAGCTCTTATTTCTATTTTGTTTCGTCCTTCAGTTCTTTAATCGTCCAACTATTCGGGGTCATCAAACTTCCTTATTTCACCAACAAGTCCAACTTACTATTTAGGATTTAACAAAACTATCCGTTCGCAAAACGGACATCGTTTACTATTTTTACTAAAACGTTCTTTACATTGCGATAGCTGTAATTACTCGGAATATAGCGTTTAATCTCCAAAAATTCCCATAAT
Source organism: Begonia masoniana (assembly GCA_022432975.1). NCBI lineage: Eukaryota > Viridiplantae > Streptophyta > Magnoliopsida > Cucurbitales > Begoniaceae > Begonia > Begonia masoniana. Next base: position 10,231,449 of record CM039509.1, read on the forward strand.
TTCCTTAAAATTTCTATAAATCGTTAGGATCGTAATGCTGCTTTCCGTTTGCGAAATTGATTTGATTTGACATATTTATGAAAATACCATAATATAATAAAATATAAATATCATATATTAAATCAAAAATCCGTACAAGCCGGATATTACATTCTACCCACCTTATTTAGAATTTTGTCCACAAAATTAAATCATACAAATAGCTCAGGATATTTAGTCATCACATCCTGCTGTCGCTCCCACGTAGCCTCTTCCACCTCGTGGTTGCGCCACAAGACTTTGACCAGTGGAATCTCTTTGTTGCGTAAGACTTTGGTGGAATACTCCAAAATGCGTACCGGCCCCACCTCGTAAGTCAAGGTAGGCTGTACCTCGATCTCTGTAGTCTCCACGACGTGCGATGGATCACGTAAACATCTCCGAAGCATAGATACGTGGAATACATCGTGGATACTCTCCATAGAAGCCGGAAGCAGTAGTCGATACGCCATCTTCCCGATTCTCTTCAGAATAGGAAAGGGCCCCACATAACGAGGGTTTAACTTACCCCTCCTTCCAAATCTCGCAACGCCTTTGAACGGAGAAACTTTAAGGTAGACCTCGTCACCTTCCTCAAACTCTAGCTCTCTCCGTCTAGTGTCAGCATAGCTCTTCTGTCTGCTCTGAGCTACCTCGATACGCTGTCGGATAATGGCAATCTTCTCTGCCGTCTGCTGTAGAATCTCTGGACCAACGATGCTGGCCTCGCCAACCTCGTCCCAATATAACGGAGACCTACACTTGCGACCATACAACGCCTCATATGGAGCCATGCCAATCGTAGCCTGCAAGCTGTTGTTGTACGAGAACTCAATCAGTGGTAAATAGCGGCTCCACGAGCCATGAAACTCCAGCACACAAGCTCTGAGCATATCCTCAAGAATCTGATTCGTCCTCTCTGTCTGACCATCAGTCTGAGGATGAAATGCGGTGCTGAAATTAAGCTGAGTCCCCATAGCTTTGTGCAGACACTTCCAGAATTTCGATGTGAATCTCGGATCTCTGTCTGAAACAATCGAAACTGGCACGCCATGCAGTCTGACAATCTCCTGCACATAAAGCTCGGCGAGCTGATCCTTGGACGATGTCATCCTCACAGATAAGAAGTGGGCCGACTTTGTCAATCGGTCCACAATAACCCATATGCCGTCATGGCCCTTCGTCGTCCTCGGGAGCCCCACAATGAAATCCATGGAGATCTGCTCCCACTTCCACTCCGGAATCGGTAGTGGCAATAATGTTCCGGCCGGTCTCTGGTGCTCTGCCTTCACCTGTTGGCATACTAAATAGGTCTCAACGTACTTGGCAACCTCCCTCTTCATGTTCGGCCACCAGAAGTGCTGTTTCAAATCCCGGTACATCTTGGTACTTCCCGGGTGCACAGAATATGCCGAAGAATGTGCCTCGGCCAATATCTCCTTCTTCAGATCCTCGTCACTAGGCACGTACCACTTATGCCTGAACTTCAGAATACCATCATCAGATAAATGGAAATCCGACGAGTCTCCAAAGGTCATACTCGATCGAAGTTCCATACACTCCGAATCACTCTGCTGAGCCTCACGTATACGACCAAGAATAGTCGGCCTGAGAGAAATGTTGGCGAGCATACTGGACAACTTAGCCACTATCTCCACATCGAATCTCTCAATCTCAGACCGCAGCGTAACTGACATCGCTGCTAATGAAGGTTGACTCGCAGAAGGCATTCTACTCAAGGCATCAGCAACCTTGTTCGCTTTTCCCGGATGGTACTTGATATCAAAATCATAGTCTTTGACAAATTCAAGCCATCTTCTCTGTCGCATGTTCAGCTCCTTCTGCGTAAATAAGTACTTCAGGCTCTTGTGGTCGGAAAATATCTCGCACTGCTGCCCATACAAATAATGTCTCCATATCTTCAGTGCGAAGACCACAACTGCTAACTCAAGGTCGTGCGTAGGGTAATTCTGCTCGTACGGCTTCAACTGCCGAGAAGCATATGCAATAAATCTACCCTCCTGCATCAACACACAACCCAGTCCCCCTCCAGATGCATCGCAGTAAATACTGAATCTGACACCTTCAACAGGTAGCGCCAGTACTAGAGCGGTGGTCAATCTCTGCTTTAACTCCATAAAACTATCTTCACAAGCAGCCGACCATACAAACTTCTCGTTCTTCCGAGTCAATCGTGTAAGAGGAAGTGCGATCTTCGAGAATCCTTCTATAAACTTTCGATAATAACCGGCCAATCCAAGAAATCCACGCGCCTCACGTACGTTCTTCGGCTGTGGCCAATCTCTGACCACCTGAATCTTGCTCGGATCCACAGAAACTCCGTCCTGTGATATAATATGGCCAAGGAAGCTCACTCTGTCAAGCCAAAACTCGCATTTCGAAAACTTTGGATACAATTGGCGTTGACTCAGAATCTATAAAACGATCCTCAGATGCTCCTCGTGCTCTTTCTTAGACTTAGAGTAAATCAGGATATCGTCGATGAAGACTACCACGAACTTGTCTAGATACTCCTTGAAGACACGGTTCATCAAGTCCATGAACGCTGCAGGGGCATTAGTAAGTCCGAAAGACAAAACAAGGAACTCATAATGCCCATACCTCGTTCGGAATGCCGTCTTCTGAATATCATCTTGCCGGACCTTCAGCTGATAATAACCCGAGCGTAGGTCAATCCTGGAAAACACTCGGGCACCCTGGAGCTGATCAAACAAGTCATCAATCCGCGGCAGTGGATACTTATTCTTCACCGTCAACTTGTTCAACTCTCTATAATCAATGCACATCCTGAGGGTCCCGTCTTTCTTCTTGACGAATAGAACAGGCGCACCCCAGGGTGAAACACTAGGTCGAATGAAACCTTTCTCTAATAACTCATCAAGCTGAGTCCTCAACTCTCTCAACTCGGCTGGTGCCAACCGGTATGGGTTCTTAAACCTCGGTGCGGAGTTAGGATATACATCGATAGTGAACTCAATCTCCCGGTTCGGTGGTAACCCGGGAATGTCATCAAGAAAAATCCCAGAGAACTCTCTGACGATAGGAATGTCGCTCGGCTTTTCTCCGCTGAGCAACTGACAATCAAATACAGAGGCCAAATAAATAGAGCACGCACCTTTAAATTGCTCGTTGACCATCATGGAATAAGAAATAGGCGAGCTACTCAATCTGTTCATCGCCTGATAAGAAAACTCAGCTTTACCCGGGGGTCGGAAGGTCACCATCCCGGATCGACAATTGATGGTGGCGAAGTGCTGTGCTAGCCAGTCCATCCTTAAGATCAGATCATAGTGTTCTATGCCCATAACAATAAGGCGAGCATAGAGGGTATTACTTCCAACCGAGACAATATTGCCCTGCACAACACGGCACTCACCACTGTGTTCCCTCTGACAAATAGGGCACCACGGTATCTGAGAAGCCCCCTGGACTTGCTTCCCTTTACCCCGATCAATACCTCCCTCAAGAGGTCTCTTCACACCCCTCGGCTGCTGCTGGGGCTGCGCTCTAGGCTGTAAACCTCGGTTCTGCGACTGAGGTCGTATCTCATGGAAGAAGCTCTTAGCTGGCTCCCTCGGTCTAACACATGTAGCTCTGGCAGCCTCTATATCCAAGGCTCTAGCTGTGACGTCAGAAAAGGGTACATCAATAATACCTGAGACAACTACGTGCATCCGGATCTCCGGATTAAGTCCCTCCATAAACTGGTGCACTTTCTCCTCATTATCGCTAACAAGACGAGGTGCAAATCTGGATAATGCCTCAAACCTCCGAATATAATCAGCAACTGAACCAGTCTGCTTCAGCTGCATAAACTCGTTCCTCTTGGCCATCCTCACTGTGCGGCTGAAATACTTATCGAAGAATAGAAACTTGAAACGATCCCAAGTCATAATAGATACGTCCGTCGTCACCTTAATCGAATCCCACCAGAAACGGGCATCCATCGCTAAGTGAAAGGTAGCATACGCCACCTTGCTCCCGTTCCCCACCTCGGCATAAGCTAACATATCATCCATAACTCGGATCCATTCCTCAGCAACAATAGGATCCGATGATCGACCATAAAACACTGGAGGCCGTAGGCCCTGAAACTTCTGCATGCCCTGGTTATTGGGAACTATCAAATCCTGAGCCCTCTGGTTCTCCCGATTCACTAAGTCCGTAATCTGTTGCGCCTGCCGGTCCATATGCTGAGATTGGCGATCTATCAACTCCGTAAATCAATCTAGCGCGTCATCTCTAGGATCTCTTCCTTGAGTCATAGTGTATAAAGCCTAAAACAAATTAAACAGATAATCCTAAGAAACAAAATCAAATAAAGCTATAAACAGACTTACAGTTGATGAAGGATGTCCGCGTAGTGGCTGCGCAGTCAAGCAGTCTACAGAACCAATTTTAAAACCCGGGGGCTCTGATACCATAATTGTAACACCCCTAATACTGTACCCATTTACCCCTATAAATTTTTCATTTTATTTTACACTTTAAGCGGAAACTGAATCGGAATTGAAGTCGTCAGTGTTGTTTGGAAAACCATTTAAAACAAACATAAAATTGTTAATAAAACAATTAAAACTATTTAATTAAAAACTAATTTCGATTAAAACAATCGGAAGGGCAAAACTGTCCGGCACTAAAAACACAGGGGCAGCGACCAGTCGCTGCAGCATGCAGCGACCGTGCAGCGATCCATGTTCCTTCGATCGCCTTCTCTCATCATTTCTTCTACTGCGCCATTATTTTTCAAGTGCTCTCTGGAAACTCTAGAGAGCAAAACCACAATCTGATCTGCTCTCTGGAATCCGATTCCGGAGAGCAACACTTCCTCAAATAACATAATATTTTAAACACGATAAAACTTCTTAAAAACGAACTGCATTGATACGTTTAAAAGTTGTCTAATCCTCCTGTTTCAAATTCCAAGCAGTTCCAGTAAAAACTATCAAAACACAGATTATAAACAGATTTCCAAAAACGTTTAAAACATCAAATATGAACCTAACATCTATCCATATCCAAACATCCTAACATGTTCGTCTATACATACGTATCATCCATTAAATCCCCCAAAATACTTACACAGACATCCCCACGGGTCAAAACGCGCCGACTGCTCAGCACACTCCCACGGGCCATTCTCCGTCAACTGCCTCATACGTCCGGAGGAGGAACGTCGTCCTCACCTGGCTCGATGTCACCTATAACGTCACCTACACCATACAGACACCTATGAGCTAACAGGCTCAGGAAATTCTACGTAAATGCAGATGCGTGCTGTGCATATGGAGTTCAAAAATCATGCATAACAGAGCGTCGCAGACAGTATATCACCGAGATCTCATCCCCCTAACCGAAGGGGGCCCATCCAGCGGTCGGACTACCCCGGGCGGTTAGACGAGGGGGGTACACGCTTACAACACGTACAGCCGTGCCTGAGCCCCACCTCGCGTGACCAGATAACAGGTTACGTTCATTAATTACAGTACATGAGATGTGGTATCGGCCAGACCCTTAATCGGCCCGCACGATAGATCAAGAGCCCCCAATTTCTGGGCCACATAGTTTTCAGAAAACATCGTGCAGTGCAGAAATTCGTTTTCCTGCCAAGTTAAAATACGTGATGCATGGACAGTTCAATATAAAAGTAAACAAACAAGCATGCGTACCATCAAGACTGTAAATGAAATAACCTACGAAACGTTTAAACCTAACTACCCAACCAAAGCAATTAAAATAATCCATCCTCTAAGATCCTCGACGCTAAATCGAAGTACGGTGTAGACCAATCGGTCAGAGTAAGTCACGAGAACTTACCTTGAGTGCGCTGAATCTCAAGCTTCGTCCACGGGAGTCGTGTGTCTGAGGCAAAACACGATCTTTGTCGTTAAAGCCAATTCAAGCTATTGACGTTCAAATTACAAACCTTAACTAAAGAATCTTTCCTAAATTCTTAACTTAGCTAACCGAAGCGTTTATAACGTCAATTAATGCTCGATAATCCAAAACTTCAATTAACGAGTTTTTCCTCAAAAACCCGAAAATCTCTAACTTTTTAACATTTTCACAAATTGATTTAACTTCGTCCGATAACGTCAAATACGTTCAATATATACTTTATTACAGCTAACCTATTAATTACGAACCCTAAATCTCGATTTCTAATAAAACCCTAACAAAACCCTAACTTTAAAACGATCCGAGAATTGAAAACTAACGGTATAGAATCATAGATCCATACCTAGGATTGCGATTGGAGGAGAAATCACGAAGAACGGAGGAAGAACGGAGGTCGGAATCTTCAAAGGAATCGCGCGGGCAGAGAGGAGAGCTCTCTATCGACTTCGTGAAACAGAGAAGGAGAAGAAGTGAGGGAGAAGGAAGAAAAGTTGATTTTTAATATAATTTGGTTTGACAAATTACCAAAATGCCCTTAGCTCTTATTTCTATTTTGTTTCGTCCTTCGGTTCGTTAATCGTCCAACTATTCGGGGTCATCAAACTTCCTTATTTCACCAACAAGTCCAACTTACTATTTGGGATTTAACAAAACTATCCGTTCGCAAAACGGACATCGTTTACTATTTTTACTAAAACGTTCTTTACATTGCGATAGCTGTAATTACTTGGAATATAGCGTTTAATCTCCAAAAATTCCCATAATTTCTTTAAAATTTCTATAAATCGTTAGGATCGTAATGCCACTTTCCGTTTGCGAAATTGATTCGATTTGACATATTTATGAAAATGCCATAATATAATAAAATATGAATATCATATATTAAATCAAAAATCCGTACAAGCCGGATATTACATTATGAGTTCCTTGTCATGTCTTTTGGACTTACTAATGCCCCTGCAACGTTTATGGATTTGATGAACCGTGTCTTCAAGGAGTATCTGGACAAGTTCGTGATGGTTTTCATCGACGACATATTGATCTACTATAAGACGAAGGAAGAACACGAGGAGCATCTTAGGATTGTTTTGAGGACCCTATGTCAGCACTAGTTATACCCAAAGTTCTCTAAGTGCGAGTTCTGGCTGGATCGAGTCAGTTTTCTTGGCCACATTATATCAGAAGAAGGGGTTTCTGTGGACCCGAGCAAAATTCAGGCGGTCAGAGATTGGCCACAGCCGAAGAACGTACGAGAGGTGCGTGGATTTCTCAGATTAGCTGGCTATTATCGGAAATTCATAGAGGGATTTTCGAAGATCGCACTTCCTCTTTCAAGATTAACTCGGAAGAATGAGAGATTTATATGGTCATCTGCTTGTGATGATAGTTTTATGGAGTTAAAGCAGAGATTGACCACCGCTCCAGTATTGGCATTACCTGTTGAAGGTGACAAGTTCAGTTTATATTGTGACGCGTCTGGAGTGGGACTCGGTTGTGTATTGATGCAGGAGGGGAGAGTTATTGCATATGCTTCTCGGCAGTTGAAGCCGTATGAGCAGAATTACCCTACACACGACCTTGAGTTGGCAGCTGTGGTCTTCGCACTGAAGATATGGAGACATTATTTATATGGGCAGCAATGCGAGATATTTTATGACCACAAAAGTTTGAAGTATTTATTTACGCAGAAGGAGCTGAATATGCGTCAGAGAAGGTGGCTTGAGTTCGTCAAAGACTACGATTTTGATATCAAATACCATCCAGGAAAGACGAACAAGGTTGCTGATGCCATGAGTAGAGTGCCTTCTGCGAGTCAACCTTCATTAGCAGCGATGTCAGTTACGCTGCGGTCTGAGATTGAGAGGTGTGACGTTGAGATAGTGGCAGAGTTGTCCAGTATGCTCACCAACATTTCTCTCAGGCCAACTATTCTAGATCGTACACGTGAGTCTCAGCAGAATGATACGGAGTGTGAGGAGCTTCGATCGAGCATGACATTGGGAGACTCATCAGATTTCCATTTATCAGAGGATGGTATTCTGAAGTTCAGGCATAGGTAGTACGTGCCTAACGATGAGGATCGGAAGAAGGATATATTGGCCGAGGCACATTCTTCGGCGTATTCTGTGCACCCGGGAAGTACTAAGATGTACCGGGATTTGAAACAACACTTCTGGTGGCCGAACATGAAGAGAGAGGTTGCCAAGTACGTTGAGACCTGTTTAGTGTGTCAACAGGTGAAGGCAGAGCACCAGAGACCGGCCGGAACGTTATTGCCACTGTCGATTCCGGAGTGGAAGTTGGAGCAGATCTCCATGGATTTCATTGTGGGGTTCCCGAGGACGACAAAGGGCCATGACGGCATATGGGTTATTGTGGACCGATTGACAAAGTCGACCCACTTCTTATCTGTGAGGATGGCATCTTCTATGGATCAGCTCGCCGAGCTTTATGTGCAGGAGACTGTCAGACTGCACGGTGTGCCGGTTTCTATTGTCTCGGATAAAGATCCGAGGTTCACGTCAGAGTTCTGGAAGAGTCTGCACAAAGCTATGGGGACTCAGCTTAATTTCAGCACGGCATTCCATCCTCAGACTGATGGTCAGACGGAGAGGACGAATCAGATACTTGAGGATATGCTCAGAGCTTGTGTGCTGGAGTTTCAAGAATCGTGGAGTAGGTATTTGCCACTGATCGAGTTCTCTTATAATAACAGCTTCAGGCTACTATTGGCATGGCACCGCACGAGGCGCTGTATGGTCGAAAGTGTAGGTCTTCGTTGTATTGGGACAAGGTTGGCGAGGCCAGCGTCGTTGGTCCTGAGATTCTACAGCAAACGGCAGAGAAGATTGCCATTATTTGACAGCGTATTGAGGTAGCTCAGAGACGACAGAAGAGCTATGCTGACACTAGGCGGAGAGAGCTAGAGTTTGAAGACGGTGACGAGGTCTACCTTAAAGTTTCTCCGTTCAAAGGTGTTGCGAGATTCGGAAGGAGGGGTAAGTAGAACCCTCGTTATGTGGGGCCCTTTCCTATTCTGAAGAGGATCGGGAAGTTGGCGTACAGATTGCAGCTTCCGGCTTCTATGGAGGGTATCCACGATGTATTTCATGTATCTATGCTTCGGAAGTGCTTGCGCAATCCGTCGCATATCGTGGAGGCTACAGAGATCGAGGTACAGCCTACCTTGAGCTATGAGGTGAGGCCGGAACGTATTTTGGAGACTTCCATCAATATTTTCCGCAACAGAGAAATTCTGCTAGTTAAAGTTCTATGGCGGAATCATGAGGTGGAAGAAGCGACGTCGGAACGACAGCAGGATATGATGGCTAAGTATCCTGATTTATTTGTATGATTTAATTTGGTGGACAAAATTCTAAATAAGGAGGGTAGAATGTAATATCCGGCTCGTACGGATTTTTAGAATATTATTATTATATTATTGGATGACATTTTTGCAACTGTGTCAAATCAGCTCTGTTTTACGAAAAGAAAGTATGATGACGATCCTAACGATTAATAGGAATTTTAAGGAAATTATGAGAATTTTCGGAGATTAAACGCTATATTCCGAGTTAATACATTTCTCGTAATGTAAAAGACGTTCTCGTAAAAATAGCAAACGAGGTCCAAATTGCGAACGGACAGTTTTGTTAAATCCCACATAGTAGGAGGGACTTCTTGGCGGAATATGGAAAGTTGGAAAAGTCGAATAGTTGGACGATTAACGAACCGAAGGACGAAACGAAATAGAAATAAGTGTTAAGGGTATTTTAGTAATTTGTCAAATCAATATTATAAATCAATAGAAATCTTTTCTCTCCCTCACTTCTCTTCTTTTCTTCTCTGGAATTCACAAACCAGAGAGCACAAATTCTCTCTTGGCCGCCGACATTTTCCTCTTCCGAACTCCGATTCGCGTCCCGTTCGTTCCGTTTTCTTCACGATTTCTCCTCCTCTCGCAACCCTAGGTATGAGCCTACCATCTTAGAGCTTTTATTTTGATGATTACGGAGTTATTCGTTTAGGGTTTTCGTTAGGTTTTCGATTAAAAATGCGAATTAGGGTTCGTAATTAATAGGTTAGCCGTGATTAAGTATATATTGCACGTATTCGATGTTATTAGACGAAGTTGAATCAATTTGTGAAAATGTTAAAATTAGGGATTTTCGAGATTTTAGGAATAACTCGTAAATTGGAATTTGTGGCGCCGAGCGTGAATTGCTCGAATAAATAGCCCAATGAATTGGATTAGAGCTATAGGAAGTTTCCTTAGTTAAGGTTTTGTAAATTTGGATGATCGATAGCTTAAACTCGTTTTAACGTCGATATTGTGTTTTGCTTCAGACAAACAACGCTCGTGGAAGGAGCTTGAGCTGCTTTGGACATGAGGTAAGTTCTCGTGATTCTTTTCTGGTCGATTGGCCTACACCGTACATCGAAGTCGTTTCGAGGAGTTTGGTGACGCACTAGTTTATATTGCTTTGGTTGGGTAGTTAGGTTTAATTGTTTTGTAGATTATGTTTTACAGTCTTGATGGTATGTATGTTGAGTGTTTAAATTCTGTTATGAACTGTTCATGCATCACGTGTTTTAAAGAAAGAGCATGAAAATGAATTTCCGCACAATGTTTTGAAAATGGCGATGTGGCCTGGAGAGGGGCTTGACCTATTGTGGAGGCACGCAGGGGCTTGTCACAATACCACATCTATTATGTACTCGCAATGTGGCCTGGAGAGGGGCTTGACCTATTGTGGAGGCACGCAGGGGCTTGTCATAATACCACATCTATTGCACTCATATATATGGTCATGCGAGATGGGATTCAGGCACGGCTGTACGTGTTGTAAGGGTGTACCCCCCTCTTCTAGCTGGAAAGAGTAGTCCACCCGCTGGATGTGCTCTCTCCGGTTAGGAGGCTGAGATCTCGGTGACACCCACTGAATAAAGTAAAGAAAATGCTACATGATTTCTGAACTCACACGCATAGCATATAGTTGCATTTACGAGTCTTGCTGAGATTTTTTATCTCATAGTGTATTGTATGGTGTAGGTGACTTCGAGGATACAGGTGAGGACGAGATTCCTCCTCCTGAGGCTTGAGTCCAGTTGACGGAGGATGGCTGCGGTGGTGTGCTGGCGCAGTCGAGGCTTACCTGACCCGTGGGGACAGTATGTATAGATTTTGAGGGTTTAGGACATTTTGGGCTAATGTTTGTATAGAAATACTTTAGGTTGTTGGATTCTGGATAGTTGATAGGTATTTATGTATAGGTTGATGTTTTGGAAACTGTTTTATAATGGTTTGGAAAAGTCTTTTATTGAATGTATTTTGGAACTGCGTGGTGATTTGAAACATGAGGATTTGTTTAGGTTTTAAACGTACCCATGCAGTTCATTTTCATGAAAATGTTCTTAATTTTAAAATGTATTTCGAGTCGTTTACTAGGTGAATGGTTGAGTGTGAAAAGAATGAGAATTAGAGTAAGTTTTATTTGATATTATTGTGTTGGTGAATCGTATTGAGTAATTGTAGTTATGTGTTGGAGAAATGGAATGAAAGGAGCGATGAAATGGAAACAGGCAGAGGGGTTGGCGAATGGTCGCCAACCCTGGCGATTGAATCGCCTCCCTCTGGAAAAATTCCAGAGGGAGTGGCGATTGCTCGCCACAAACTGTGCGAGCAATCGCCACAGGCGATGCAACAGGCGATTACTCGCCTGTTGCAATCGCCTCTCCTTTTTTACTTATTGAATAAATTGTTTTATTTTAATTAAATTAACTTTTAAATAAATGATTTTAAAGTTTTAATTTGTTTTAAAAGTATAATTCAATTCCGATTTCGATTCTGATTTCAATTTCGGTTTAAGTTCCGCTTAGAGTTTATTTAAAGTATAGAGATAAGTAATTGTTGGGATAAAAAAAATAGTACGAAAATTGGGTACAGTATTAGGGGCGTTATAGGATATCTATCGGTTGATGCAAACTCATACATCTTCCGATAGAGAACATCTATCGGTGGATGCAAATTCCTAACATCATCCAATGGAGTACAGCTATCGGTGGACATAGATGTGCACAGACTTCTAACTTCATTGACTAATCACTCTTATAAATGAAAATCAGAGACTCATCCAGAATACATATAGCGGAAGACTTAACAACAGATCATTTAATAATCCTTACAATCATTCCCAGACTCGGTAGTCAACCAGATAATTTCAAAACTCAATGTTATAAAAATAAATTCATCCTGCTTAAACTACCATATTCTTAATCATAACAAAATCATAGAGCATTAACCAGGGGTCTCAATCGCCATCCAGCCACAGAATTGCACCCTGATCACCTTCCAGCAACCAGACTTAGATATCTTCATTAGCTTTGGAATCCTCACCTGATATCTGGTCACCTACATCATAAGGTTTAAACTATAAGTCTAATGCTCAGTAAGGAATGCAATACTAACATGTATACGTGAATGCATAATTACAAGAAAATCATGATCATGTTCGTTTCATCCTCTTTTCTTGTTCTTATTCGTGTTCTTGTTCATCACTTTCATCATATGGATTAAGGGAGGATTTGTGCCGTAAAGGAGGGATGATAGTGCAAGTGTACATAGTCCATTTCGGGCCGTATTCATGGTCCTTCTCTTTGGACAATGACATACGCCAAACAGCCCCCAACCCTCACTTAATCCGGTTGCATAAGTTTCATATTCATTCTCATATCTTGCTCATGGGAAAAAACATGCTCATAAATCATTTTCATATGCTTGAGAAGTAAATCATGATGCATGACATGAATGCTGTTAATCATCATGCTATGGAAATTATCATTCTAGACAGTTGATTTCATAGGCTCAACAGAACATCACATTATATAGTTCTTAAACATCCGTAAATCATCCAAGTACAACCATCTTAATAACTTAAAACTAACATCAAGCACATAACTAATTTAGTACTCTTAAGATGTAGGGCCCTAGTGGCCAGAAGTCTTAATACATTCACTTACTTGGTGTTCTTTGCAAATGGAATACTCCTTTCAAATCTTCTTCACCTAAATCATTTCACATTACCAAGTTAAAAATAAACTCCTAATAGTGCTAACCAAAAATCATTCTAATGCTTAACCTACTTGTATTTCTATATTCTTCTGCCGAGCACCTTGTGTGCGTGGATTAAATTTCTACAATCTAAATAACCAGATTCAGCCCAGTAACTAATCGCATACAGCTATCTAAATGTCTAGAATCAACTCAGAAATGCCTTTACTAAACGCATAATAGAAATGATCCTATTATTACTCTACCATTAAAGAATCTGAAACCTCGGGTTCTAACTGAAAACAGAGCTCAAAGTATCTACCAATAACTACATTCATTAAGTCTTACCTGGTAATCTGAGTATCGGCGAGAACGAAGGAGAATCGGTTGTTGATGAAGAAGGCTACCTGCTGCGAGAGAGAGAGAGTTCCGGAAGGATGGGAATCGCCGAGAGAGAATGTCGGCTACAGTGGGGTTTTTTGTGAGGTTTAAGAGTTTTCATTTTCTATTTATACCAAATAAGTTCCTCCTTAATTACAATTCTGCCACTACAATAGGAATCCAATAAGTTTTGGCATATAATTATTAAATAAAAGGTCAAATAAAGAGGTGACCGTTAATTCCGTTAAGAAAATCACCTGACTGCGAATGTCGGGTGTTACATCCACCCCTCCTTAAACAAAATTTTCGTCCCCAAAAATTGATCAAACGAAAAGCTTCAGATATTTGTCCAACATATCTTACTGTCGTTCCCATGTGGCTTCTTCAACTCCATGGTTTGTCCATAAGACCTTAACCAAAGGAATTTCCTTATTCCTTAGAGTCTTTACTGTTGATTCCAAAATTTACACTGGCTTCTCTTCATACATTAATGTTGACTGAATTTCGACAACCACTGGCTTAACAACTTGTGTAGGATCCCATATGCATTTTCTCAACATAGACACATGAAAAACATTGTGAACCTTCTCCAGTGAAAGAGACAATTGCAGTCTATAAGCTGTGCTGCCGATCCTTTCCAAGACAGGGAATGGTCCAACGAATCGCGGATTAAGCTTTCCTTTCTTGCCAAATCTAAGTACTCCCTTAAATGGTGAAATCTTTAAAAATACTTCATCTCCGACGGAGAACACCAGATCTCTCCTCCTTTGGTCTGCATAACTTTTCTGTCGGCTTTGTGCAGTAATCATTCTTTTCCTAATAATGGCAATCTTGTCAGACATCTGGTGCAAGATCTCGGGACCTAGGAGTTTTGCTTCACCGACCTCATCCCAGTACAAAGGTGACCTGCACTTTCTGCCATAAAGTGCCTCATAAGTGCCATACCAATGGTGGACTGGTAACTATTGTTGTAGGAAAACTCAATCAAGGGCAGGTATCGACTCCACGATGCCTAAAACTCTAACACACAAGGCCTCGACATATCTTCAAGTATCTGAATAGTCCTCTCAGATTGACCATCGGTTTGAGGGTGAAAAGCAGTGCTGAAGGATAACTTTGTTCCTAATGTGCCTTGCAAACTTTGCCAAAATCTTGAGGTGAATCGAGGATCACGATCGGAGACAATAGATAAGGGAATCCCATGCAATCTGATAATTTCTTGAATATACAGGTTAGCAAGCTAGTCCATTGAAAAGGTCATTCTTACTGGCATAAAGTGTGCTGATTTTGTCATTCTGTCTACCACAACCCAAATACTATCATGTCCTTTGATTGTCTTTGGTAATCCTACCACAAAATCCATGGCAATGTTTTCCCACTTCCATTCAGGGATCAGTAAGGGTTGAAGAGTACCTCCTGGGCGTTGGTGTTCTGCTTTAACTTGTTGGCAAATCAAGCATGACTCTACAAACTTGGCCACATCCCTCTTTAAGTTTGGCCACCAATAATGTAGCTTCAAGTCCCGATACATCTTGGTGCTACCAGGATGCACAGAAAAGGAAGAAGAATGAGCTTCAGCCAAGATCAACTCACGCAACTCCTTAACACTCGGAATGTGCCATCGATTCCTAAATTTTAAAATATCATCATTAGAGAGGCTGAACTCAGCGGAGGAGTCCTTTAACTTACTCATCATACTATTATTCTCCTTTGAATCCATCTGCTGTGCCTCTTTGATCTTATCCAAAATGGTTGGTTGAATGGTTAGAGTAGCAAGTAGGCTCGACAACTCATGAACTAACTCCAATTCAAACTTTTGAACTTCCTGCCTCAAAGGTACTGATATGGTTGTTACTGCGGGCTGCATTGTCTTTGACATTCTGCTTAATGCATCAGCCACAGCATTGGCCTTACCAGGATGATACTTAATTTCAAAGTCATAATCTTTAACAAATTCTAACCAACGTCTCTGTCTCATGTTTAATTCCTCTTGAGTAAAGAGGTATTTCAGGCTCTTGTGGTCTGAAAAGACATCACACTGCCGACCATACAAGTAGTGCCTCCAAATCTTCATTGCAAACACAACAGCAGCTAATTCCAAATCGTGAGTGGGGTAGTTCTGCTCATAACTCTTCAGCTGCCTAGAGGCATACGCTACAACCTTACCATCTTGCATCAAAACACACCCTAGACTAATTTTTGATGCATCACAGTAAACACTAAACTTCCCTTCTTCAGTTGGAAGAGTCAAAAGCGGGGCTGTTGTCAACTTCAGTTTAAGTGTCTGGAAGCCATCTTCACAAGCCTCAGTCCAAGAGTACTTGGTGTCCTTCTTTGTTAAATTAGTTAAAGGCTTAGCTATCATCGAAAATCCGTTAATAAAATTCCTATAATAGCTTGCCAAACCAAGAAAACTACAGACTTCACTGGCATTTCTTTGCTGCGGCCAGTCCTTAACAGCTTGAATCTTTGTTGGATCTACTGATATGCCCTCAACAGAGATGACATGGCCTAAAAAGTTAACCTTATCCAGCCAGAATTCACACTTGGATAACTTGGCATAAAGTTGTTGTTGTTTCAGGGTTGTCAAAACTATTCTTAAGTGTTCTTCATGGTCAGCTTCAGTCCGTGAGTATATAAGAATATCATCTATGAATACAATCACAAACTTGCCCAAATATTCACGAAACACTCGGTTCATCAAATCCATAAAAGCTGCAGGTGCATTGGTTAATCCAAATGACATCACAAGAAATTCATAATGTCCATAACGGGTCCTAAAAGCTGTCTTAGGTACATCTTCCTCCTTAACCTTCAGTTGGTAGTACCCCGAACGCAAGTCAATCTTTGAAAATACATTGGCTCCTTGTAATTGGTCAAACAAGTCGTCAATTCGGGGCAATGGGTACTTATTCTTAATTGTCAACTTGTTCAGTTCTCGGTAATCTATGCACATCCTTAGGGAACCATCTTTCTTCTTAACGAATAACACGGGTGCACCCTAGGGAGAACTACTAGAGCGTATAAATCCCTTATCTACTAATTCCTGTAGTTGGACTTTTAATTCCTTCAGCTCAACAGGTGCCATGCGATAAGGGTTCTTAGATACGGGTAATGCCTCAGGATATGTATCAATTGCAAACTCTATTTCTCTATCAGGTGGTAATCCTGGCAAATCATCCAAAAATGCCTCAGGGAACTCTCGGACAATAGGAATATCTTGTAATTCTATCTTATTCTTCACCCGAACATCCATTATACTAGCTAGGTAACTCTCACAGCCGCCTTTCAATATCCATTGAGTTTCTAGTGAGGATATAATTGGTATTTTACTTATCTTTGGGATAGCTTGAAAGGTATACCGATCTCCATTCGGGGGTCTGAATTTAACCAAACCAGACCAACAACTTATCGTGGCATGATGTCTGAATAACCAATCCATTCCCAGTATAACTTCATACCCCTTCATGTCAATTACTATTAGTTCTACATATAACTTCTTATCTCCTAAGGATACAATATCACCTTTCAATATCTGCTCAGAATACAAGGACTTTCCTGATGGTAACATCACACTATATGGCCTATAAGCTGGTAAGTATTCTAACTTATGCTTACACGCAAATAAGGTTGCAATAAATGAGTGTGTGGCTCCCGTGTCTATAAGTGTATGAGCAGAAATACCACAGATCATAATTATACCTGTTATGACCGTATGCTACATGGTATCTTCATCTTCCATCATAGCAAAGACTCGGGGCATTACTCTTGCTCGATTTGGATCAAGTGGCATGGGGCAGTCTCTGACTATATGTCCAACTTTATCACATCTGAAGCAACGGCCAGAATGCAACTTGCATTCGCCATGGTGGTTCTTCTGGCAGTTGGAGCATAAAGGGGCTAATGGTCGTTTTACCCTCCCTTGGTCATCATTTGGATTGAAGGGTCTCTTTATACCTTGCTGTTGTTGTTGTGGTCCCCTGTTCTGTTGCGGCTGCCATCCTTTGTTCTGGCGTGGTGGCGGCTGAGTTTCCTTCGTGAACTTCCTTGGCTGTTCACGCTGTGCATATGTCATCATCTCAGCCTCTTCCAGCTCCAAGGCCTTAGTCGTCACTTCACCATAAGGTACATTGTGTATTCCAGCAGTCTTTACTCTCATATACAGACTCGGCTTCAGTCCTTGAACAAATTGAAAAGTCCTGTCCTCATCATCCTCAACCAATCGGGGAGCAAACCGTGATAAAGCATCAAATTTGCATATGTAATCCGTCACAGAGCTAGTTTGTCGCAAATTCATGAACTCCTTCTTCTTGTTGGCCCGAACAGTCCTATTGAAGTACTTGTCAAAGAAGGCAGTCTTAAACATTTCCCAGGTCATAGCTCTTGCATTAGCGGTGCTCTGGATTGAATCCCACCAATGTCTTGCACTCAATTCCAAATGAAAGACAGCATATGTGACCTTATCCCCTTCGTCAACCTTTGCATACTTAAACATATCCTCCATCTTTCGAATCCATTCCTCAGCATAAATAGGATCCGAAACATGTCCATTAAACACCGGGGGTCGAAGCCGGTGGAAACGCTCACCCCCATGATCATGAGTTGCATTAGTACTGGAGTTGCCTTTTCTTCTCTAGTGGTCACAAGCTGTTCTATTTGGCGTGATTGACGAATAACTAATTCTGTCAGCTAAGCAATAGTGTAACAACCTCAGTTGGAGTCGCCACGTAATTCATAACTTAACCTCTTAATCAATCGGTTCTTACTTCATGTACCTTGTTCATTATTAGTGTTATATATTTTTTTTTTCTTCACAAACATCTCCTAAACTGCATCTGCCAATAGAGTCATAGACTCACATCGACCGATGGTCACAGTGCCCGCCACACGACACATCTGTTTCCAAACATCTCTTAAACTGCATCTGCCAATAGAGTCATAGACTCACATCGACCGATGGTCACGTGCCCACCACGCAAGACATATGTTTCCAAACATCTCTTAAACTGCATCTGCCGATAGAGTCATAGACCCACATCGACCGATGGTAAAATATCTACCGGTCACTAGACAACAACACAACACTTACATCATCCGGTATTTGAGATACACAGCACCTACCGATAGACATGTGCAATCCACGTGCTCTTTAAAGACATCTTCCGATAGAGAACATCTATTGGTGGATGCAAGCTCATACATCTTCCGATAGGGGATATCTATCGGTTGATGCAAACTCATATATCTTCCGATAGAGAACATCTATCGGTGGATGCAAATTCCTAACATCATCCGATGGAGTACAGCTATTGGTGGACATAGATGTGCACAGACTTCTAACTTCATTGACTAATCACTCTTATAAATGAAAATCAGAGACTCATCCAGAATACATATAGCGGAAGACTTAACAACAGATCATTTAATAATCCTTATAATCATTCCCAGACTCAGTAGTCAACCAGATAATTTCAAAACTCAATGTTATAAAAATAAACTCATCCTACGTAAACTACCATATTCTTAATCATAACAAAATCATAGAGCATTAACCAGGGGTCTCAATCGCCATCCAGCCACAGAATTGCACCCTGATCACCTTCCAGCAACCAGACTTAGATATCTTCATTAGCTTTGGAATCCTCACCTTATATCTGGTCACTGACATCATAAGGTTTAAACTATAAGCCTAATGCTTAGTAAGGAATGCAATACTAACATGTATACGTGAATGCATAATTACAAGAAAATCATGATCATGTTCATTTCATGCTCTTTTCTTGTTCTTATTCGTGTTCTTGTTCATCACTTTCATCATATGGATTAAGGGAGGATTTGTATCGTAAAGGGGGGATGACAGTGCAAGTGTACATAGTCACTTTCGGGACGTATTCATGGTCCTTCTCTTTGGACAGTGACACACGCCAAACCGCCCCCAACCCTCACTTAATCCGGTTGCATAAGTTTCATATTCATTCTCATATCTTGCTCATGGGGAAAAACATGCTCATAAATCGTTTTCATATGCTTTAGAAGTAAATCATGATGCATGACATAAATGCTCTTAATCATCAAGCTATGGAAATTATCATTCTAGACAGTTGATTTCATAGGCTCAACAGAACATCACATTATATAGTTCTCAAACATCCGTAAATCATCCAAGTACAACCATCTTAATAACTTAAAACAAACATCAAGCACATAACTAATTTAGTACTCTTAAGATGTAGGGCCCTAGTGGTTGGAAGTCTTAATACATTCACTTACCTGGTGCCTTTGCAAATGGAATACTCCTTTCAAATGTTCTTCACCTAAATCATTTCACATTACCAAGTTAAAAATAAAATCCTAATAGTGCTAAGCCAAAAATCATCCTAATGCTTAACCTACTTGTATTTCTATATTCTTCTGCCGAGCACCTTGTCTGCGTGGATTAAATTTCTACAATCTAAATAACCAGATTCAGCCCAATAACTAATCGCATACAGCTATCTAAATGTCTAGAATCAACTCGGAAGTGCCTTTACTAAAAGCATAATAGAAATGATCCTATTATTACTCTGCCATTAAAGAATCTGAAACCTCGGGTTCTAACTGAAAACAGAGCTCAAAGTATCTACCAGTAACTACATTCATTAAGTCTTACCTGGTAAACTGAGTATCGGCGAGAACGAAGGAGAATCGGTTGTTGATGAAGAAGGCTACCTGCTGCGAGAGAGAGAGAGTTCTGGGAGGATGGGAATCGCCGAGAGAGAATGTCGGCTACAGTGGGGTTTCTTGTGAGGTTTAAGAGTTTCCATTTTCTATTTATACCAAATAAGTTCCTCCTTAATTACAATTCTGCCACTACAATAGGAATCCAATAAGCTTTGGCATATAATTATTAAATAAAAGGTCAAATAAAGAGGTGACCGTTAATTCCGTTAAGAAAATCACCTGACTGAGAATGTCGGGTGTTACAGATGCTCCAAGTTGTCAAGACAGCATCAAAATCTCTTCCATATAATCTTCTTTTGATAAAGATCTTCCATAGATTTGGTGTTCAACTCCCGGCTGAAGACGAGGCAATTTCATTAAAGAACACTGATCTTTTTTCTCCTTCCACTTGCTGCGAATGGGGATTGAAAGAAATCATCAAGGTGCTTTAGTTGACAAAGCACCATGAAAGAGGCATAAAGTGCTTTTGATGGAGGATGATGAAGAAGAGTATGTTCCTCAAGAAGAGTCTTATTTTCCCTGGTTCTCTCATTTCAGCTCCTCCAGCCTGCTCCGACCTTCTCCCATTTGCTACTGAGGGCTTTAATAAACCAGATTTTCTGCTTGATCTTCCGGAAGTTCAAGCAGCTACTCTTCCACCTCCAACCAGTCTAATTCCTACTCCCTCTCCAACTCCGGTTCCTTCATCAACTGCTCGTGTTCCTCCTAGAACTAAATGTACTCCCACTTCTCCAGTGAAGAATTCTATTTCTGAGGAACAATACCAAGAGCTCGCGCAAGTATCGCAAGCCTTGGCACTAGTCAAGAATCCTTTCAGTCCATGTATCTCTCCAGGCAAGATCAGTTTGAAGCCTTTGTCATATCCCAACTTGAACATCTCGCAGCTGCCATTCAAGGATCAACAATTGTTTTGATCAAGCAGATTTAGATAAAATTACATTCCTTGAGGATGTTATCTCTTCCATTCGATTCCATTCAAGTCATTTATGTAACGACCCTAATTCTTTACCCTTACTTTCCTGTAGAATTTTTTTTTTCTTTTCTGTTTTGTGCACTAAGTAAAATTTCTACTTCAAAAGCTTTAAATCACAGTCTAATTCATTTAAATTATCTTAAAAATCATTTGAAGAAAGCATTGAAACACAGGTAAAACCGTTGGCCAATTGAACAGAGGGCAAACAGGAAATTTTACCCATAAAATGCATTGCCGATCGATCGGCCCTTGGACAGCCAATCAATCAGCTGTGTCAAAATAAGGGGGGCGATCGATCGCCCCCATACCAGGCGATCGATCGGCACACGCTCTGGAAGTTCTTCTAGAGCATAGCCAAAGAGGGCCGATCGATCGCCCTCTCTGGCGATTGATCGGCAAGCTCTCTGGATTTTTATCCAGAGAGCTGCCTCCTTTTATCCTCCCTTTTCCCTTCGATCCCCTGCACACTTCACATACTCAACTCTTCCTTCACCAATTTACCTCCAAACATTACATATATCACAACAATGCATTTCATCACAAAGTCGCTCAACATTTGTGTATCCTTCACAATCTCGTTAAAAATCGACTCGATACATATTTAAAATGAAGTAAGTTTTCACGAAAACGAACTGCGTGGATCCGTTTAAAAACTAAACAAATCCCTATAAAACTTGAAAATCACCAAGCAGTTCCAGTATAACCTCTATAAAAGACTTAAACAAAAAAATTCATAAACGGGTTTCTAAAACATCAGAACGTGTAAGTTTTCTAGCTAATCACCCATCAGCCCAACTAAACATCCCAGTACATTTATCGATGTTTCTAACTATCAAAATCCTAAAAATACCTACGTGATGTCCCCACGGGTCAAAATACACGTCGACTGCCCAGCGCACTACCACGGGCCATTCTCCATCAACATACTTATAGATCGGGTGGAGGGACGTCGTCCTCACCTATGTCAAAATCACCTACACCACAGAGATAACCTATGAGTTAAAAGGCTCAGTAAATCTACGTAAATGCAAATGCATGGCATGCGTGTAGGGTTCGTAAAATCATGCATTCATTTTCATTGTTTAGTTACATTGTGGGAGGTGTCACCGGGGGTTGACTCACGAGATAGAGAGGGCACATCTCACGGTTAGATAGCCCTTTCCATCTGAAGGGGGGAAAACATGCTCCTCCTCTCAGGACAGCCATGTCTGAACCCCACCCCGACGTGACCGGGATTACATGCATTTCATATCTTTTCATTAAGCGTTTCTTTTCATGAAAACATATGCGAAATTCATTTTTCGTGCCGGTTCATAAAACATGATGCATGAACATGAATTTGAGCATAAACATAAAGAAAAGAACAAACAATACATTGAACCTAATAAAAAAACGTTCTAACATCCAATTATCCTAACTACCCTTCCAACTTACACTAAATAAGAATATCTCCAATTATCCTCGATCAACAAAGCTTATCCAAGGTGTAGGCCGGATCGGCCAAACAAGTCACAAAGACTTAAGTTGCGTCCGTTGCAATTTAAGCTCCTTCCACGAGCGTTATTCACCTATGGCATTTCATAACAATCATCATTAAAATCCAGTCTAAACCATTGAGTTTTGAAAACTACAAAACTCCTAGCTAAAGGAAATTTCCTAAAACTCTAATTTAACTCGTTTAGGCATTTCATCGAGCAATTCGTGCTCGTGAATTTATAAACCTCCATTAATGGAGTTCTCCAAACTTCCAACAACCAAAAACCTCAACAACCCTCATTAATTCAACTAACTCTTACCAACGACCATAAATACATCCATTTGAGCCATAATCACGGTAATCCTATCGATTTCAAACCTTATTTCACGTTTTTAACAAAACCCTAAACGAACCCTTATTGTTTAAACTCTAGAAACCGAAATCTAAAGCTCCAAAACAGTAGATTCTTACCTAGGGTCGGGATTGGAGAAGAAAACGTGAAGAAATCGTTGTTGATTGGAGGAGGAGGAATCGCCGGAGGAGAGAGCCGCGTGAGGGAGGAGGGAAATCGCCGTGGAGGTGAGGAGAGAAAAGAAATGACAGAATGAAACAAACGTGGGAGGGGGGAGGGGATTTGTGATGTTTTTATTAATTTTGGCTTATCAAATTACTGTTTTTCCCTTCCTTTGAAAAACAGTAATTTGATCCTTTTTTTCGTTATATTAGTTTTTATATTAGTTTCATCCTTTACTTCGTTATTTAGCCAATGGTTCGGTTATTCCAAATTTTCTTATTTCACCATAAATTCCTATTTATTATTAAGGCTCCATTAAAACTTTTCGTTCTCAAAACGGACTTAATTTGACATATTTACGAAAATGCCATTATTTATTGGAATAATAAAATTCCGTGAAACCGGGTGTTACATTCCATCCACCTTAATTAAAATTTTATCCTCAAAATTTTATTATACAAACAGTTCAGGATACTTAGAAATCAAATCCTGCTGCTTGTCCCAAGTAGCCTCCACTACATCGTGATTCTGCCATAGAACCTTTACCAGCAGGATCTCCTTATTGCGCAACACCTTGATAGAGGACTCTAGAATCTGCACTGGCCTCTCCACATAGATCAGTGTTGGTTGCACCTCGATCTCTCTTGTCTCAATGACGTGTGATTGATCACGGATGCATTTTATGAGCATGGACACGTGAAACACATCGTGAATGCCTTCCATGGATGCCGGAAGCTGTAACCTGTACGCCATAGTCTCGATCCTTTTCAAAATAGGAAAGGGCCCCACATAACAAGGGTTCAACTTGCCTCTTCTTCAGAACCGCATACCGCCCTTTAAAAGAGAAATTTTAAGATAAACCTCATCGCCCTCATTGAACTACGTCTAGTGTCAGCATAGCTCTTTTGGTGGCTTTGTGCTACCTCGATACGTTGTATGATAACAGTGATCTTCTCCGCTGTTTGCTATAAAATATCTGGGCCGACTACGCTAGCATCACTTACCTCATCCCATTATAGCGGAGACCTGCATTTGCGACCATACAACGCCTCGTACGGAGCCATTCCAATCGTAGCCTGGAAGTTGTTGTTGTACGAGAACTCAATCAAAGGCAAATATCGGCTCCACGAGCCCTGAAATTCCAACACGCAAGCTCTGAGCATATCCTCAAGAATCTGATTTGTTCTTTCTGTCTGTTCGTCAGTCTGAGGATGAAACGCTGTGCTGAAATTTAGCGGAGTTCTCATCGCTTAATGCAGACTCTTCCAGAATTTCGAAGTAAACCTAGCATCTCTATCAGAGACAATCGAGATGGGTAATCTGTGCAATCTGACAATCTCTTGCACATACAGCTCGGTAAGCTGATCCATAGAATAGGTCATCTTCACTGATAGAAAGTGGGCCAACTTTGTCAAACGGTCCACTATCACCCATATGCCATCATGTCCTTTCGTCGTTCTCGAGAGTCCAACAATAAAATCCATAGGGATTTGCTCCCATTTCCACTATAGAATCGACAGTAGCTGTAAGGTTCCAGCTGGCCTTTGGTGTTCCAGCCTTAACCTGTTGACAAACAAGGCAAGTTTCCACATACCTGGCAATCTCTCTCTTCATGTTCGGCCACCAGAAGTGTTGTCTTCCAAGCAAGTTTTGATTTTTAATATTTGTACTCTCTTATATTTGTTACTTTGAGGAAGTCATGGATTAGTGCTAAACTTCCGCTTTTAGCCTTAGGTTAGACGGTGGACCTCTCTGAGGTTGATCGTTTAACCTGGCATTTCTGTTAGGCTCCCTCTCGGGTTATGAAAGAAATTTATTGGTATCAGAGCGCAAGATTCAATGACCTCTTAGTGACAAATGTTTGAGATCAAGTATAAGCAGTTAGTAGGATACATGGAAAGAATGATTGATGAAAAATGCTAATGTGGTACAATCTCATGTTTTGCAGAAGTGTCACGATGCCACAAAGGAGGAGAGTTCCTCGTACCCCCGATCAGGACCCTAGCACCATGTCTTCTATATTGGAGGCTTTACGGTTCTCAGGCTCCACCTCCGGCTCCGGTTCCTACCCCTGATCCCACCCCTGCTTCGACGACCACCCGAGGGGTATACTTTCGCAAGTTCAATCAACTCAACCCTCCAACCTTTGTGGGGGGCACTGATACAGCGGAGGCTGAGAACTGGCTCTAGGTTATAGAGCTTAACTTCGAGACTCTCCAGACGCCGGCTGAGTCCAGAGTTCCTATAGCTGCCCATTTTCTGAGGGAGGCAACTAGGCGCTGGTAGTTAGCCATCCGCAGTGAGTTTAATGCCGAGTCTATGGGATGGGCTGAGTTCACTTCTCTGTTTCGTAGCCAGTTCAGAAGCAGAGAGTATAGGGGTATGATGACTAGAGCATACTACGAGCTGGTACAGGGGTACACGTCTGTGACCGATTATTATAATCGTTTTGTTCACTTGTTACCATATTCATGAGGGGTCAGTGTGGAGGCCCAGGTTATTAAATTTATTAAGGGCTTAAATTTCGGTATCAAGGGAATTGTAGCTGTGAACCAGTATGATAGCTTGCTTGGGGCTTATGAGGCCGCCCTGAGGATAGAGAGGTTGTGCAGCTCGGGTGATAGCACCTCTCAGCACGGATTAGACCGTCGATCTTCAGGGAGGAAGACTACTAGGAGGGGTCAGCAACAGGTGTCAGATCAGGGTGTCAGTGCTAGTCGCTCTTCTGGATCTAGTAGCGGATCGTCGGGAAGCAGCAGCTACTCCCCTTATTATTGCCATACCTGTGACAAGCCGGGTCATTTTAGGAGGGAATGTCCGCTGAACCAACCTCAGGGGCATCAGCCTCGATACTCCTTTCATATTCCCGCAGCTACTGAGTCATTCTCCCCTCCGGGCCAGCATCGGGGACAGACCCGACCACCTTTTTAGCATGCTCAGTTTCAGACACCCCAGCACCGAGTAGAGGATAGGCCTATAATTGATACTCCCTATCGTCCGATCGAGCAGCCCTTTGCTAGTGGTTCACCTCCTGTTCAGCATTAGAGGACAGGTGGATATCGTGGATCTACCTCCAGAGCTGGCGGCCGTGGTCGCGATTATAAGGGCAAGGGAGTTGCTGGTCAGTCATATGCAGTGGATCAAGGCGATTATTTTCCTGTGCCAGACCAGCCTGCAGTTGTGGATGGTACGATTCTGATCTTCCATACTTTTGCTCGGGTTTTATTTGATACTGGGGCGTCACATTCGTTTATTTCTGCTGATTTTGCTGAGGTGTTGGGTTTTGCCATCGAAGAGATGGAAACCCCTTTCTTTTTGAATACTCCGCTGGGCGACAGGAGTGGAGTTGCTTATATCTGCATATCAGTTTGTGTGGTGATCGACGATTGCAAGTTTTCAGCCGATCTTATTGTCCTGCCTTTGAGGCAGTTTGACATCATTATGGGTTGTGATTGGCTGATGAAATATCAAGCGATAGTTGATTGCCACTTGAGGCGGGTCACAGTTACCTCGAAGTCCGGCAGAGTTGTTGCCTACCATCGAGGTTCTTGTATGGGGATTGTGAACTCCATGTTTCGGGTATGTTTACGAGGAAGGAGTGGATTGGAACTGTCACAACCCGAGAGGGGGCCTAACAGAAACGCCAGGTTAAACGATCAACCTCGGAGAGGTCCACCGCCTAACCTAAGGCTAAATGCGGAAGATTAGCACTGATTCAGGACCTCCTCGAAGCAACAAATAAAAGAGAGTACAAACAATCGTAGAAATACAAGATAAATGAGGATAATTACATGCCAAAATAAAGTACAATCTCGAATGTCTTACATAAACAAATCTGTAGGAAATAAAAAGTGTGACCCTAGGGAAAATCCACACGACAAAGCTCACTTCCTAACCTTCCTTCCCTTACCTGTAGAGGGGGAGTCGATGGGGTGAGTGACAAACTCAGTATGAGATGTTATACCTACCACTCAAGGATGCATGCCTTATCAAATCAATGCACGTTTTAAAAATCAAAACCAATTTCAATGTTATTCATTTCTCTTCTTAGTATCCATTTAAAACGGTTAATGGGGCTAACGATAAAATAAATATATATAATGAAAATAGGCCCACATCAACAATGTTATCATAAAAATAGATATCCAGGTGTACAGTGAAAAGAGATGTCACTCACGGATCCTCCAAACCAAACCAACATAGAAAGGCCGCGATAACACCAGGCAGGGCCTCATAGGGAGAAGAGAAAAGGTCAACCACCAGGAGGGACGAAGCACTCAGCCCTGGGCCACCGGGACACGCGCTAGGGCACACCAGGAGGGACGAACCACTCAACCCTGGGCCCAAGGGGTCCACAAGGTGGACTTAACATACCGGGGTAGCAACGAATAGACACTGGCCAGGTCGGGTAACTGGGCGAGCATACCTCCGAGCCCATTCCGCCTATTCCCAGGGGGCGTACCATACATTCCGCCTATTCTAAGGGGGCGTACCCTACATTCCACCTATTCTCAGGGGGCGTACCCTATCTAAACAAGCGTGGGGAGTACCACAACAACTGGGCAAAACCCCCTGATACTCCTAGCATAAGGGCCCAGCTAAGAGTGCCAGACGGTTATCTCCAGTATCAACTTCAATTGGCACAGCAGAAAACAAATGCATGAACAATACCAAATGCACGTATAAAACCAACTACATGCAAAATATGATAAATCTCAGGACAATTCTCAAATACACTACGTCGGCAAAGGCAAGTAAAACATGACATCGAAATCTAATCGGCAGTGTAAATCAATGATAAAGTATATGTGCCACCATATGCAAAATAATTATGCCAGTAAAATGCCGACCTCAATACTAGTGGTATCCTACCAAAATAATATACGTGCATGTGCATATAGGTATAAAGTAGTAAGTATAATAACCCATACCCCTGCGGCGAGACCTCCTATCTTCGGTAAACCGTGGCTCCTCAGGAATTGCTTTCAAATTAGCAAAATCCTCTGAATCTGAGAAACAACACAAGGAATGAGCTCCGTTAAGGCCCAATTGGGTCCAGAAACGAAATAAACTACGAACCGGGGCAAAAACGGGCAAAAATGGCCTGTGTTGACTTTTGGTCAAAAGTAAAAGTCAACGGTCAAAGTCAACGATCAACGGTAAAAGTCAACGATCAACGGTCAATCGTTGACTTTGACTGACCGAACCGGTTTGGGTTAGACCGGTTCGGGTCGGCCTGGTTCGGGTCGGCCTGGTTTGGGTCCAACCAACCCGATTCGAGTTGGTCCGGGTCGGATTGGTTTGACCCGAACCGACCCGTTCCAACTGGGCTCGGGCTAGAACCGGCCCAAACCCAAATCGGGTCGGACCAGGCGGGTTCAACCCGTAATGGGCTGGGCCCAATGGGTCGGGTCAAACTCGGCCCAATGGACCCAAATCTAACCCGACCCAGAAGGCCAAAGACTCGGCCTTGGGCCAGAGTCAACTCGGCCTTGGGCCAGAGTCAACTCGGCCTTGGGCCAGAGTCAACTCGGCCTTGGGCCAGAGTCAACTCGGCCTTGGGCCAGAGTCAACTCGGCCTTGGGCCAGAGTCAACTCGGCCTTGGGCCAGAGTCAACTCGGCCTTGGGCCAGAGTCAACTCGGCCTTGGGCCAGAGTCAACTCGGCCTTGGGCCAGAGTCAACTCGGCCTTGGGCCAGAGTCAACTCGGCCTTGGGCCAGAGTCAACTCGGCCTTGGGCCAGAGTCAACTCGGCCTTGGGCCAGAGTCAACTCGGCCTTGGGCCTGAGTCAACTCGGCCTTGGGCCAGAGTCAACTCGGCCTTGGGCCTGAGTCAACTCGGCCTTGGGCCAGAGTCAACTCGGCCTTGGGCCAGAGTCAACTCGGCCTTGGGCCAGAGTCAACTCGGCCTTGGGCCAGAGTCAACTCGGCCTTGGGCCTGAGTCAACTCGGCCTTGGGCCAACCAACCCGATTCGAGTGGTCCGGGTCGGATCGGTTTGACCCGAACGCACCCGTTCCAACTGGGCTCGGGCTACAACGGCCCAAACCCACACTCGGGTCGGGACCAGGCGGGTTCAACCCGTAATGGGCTGGGCCCAATGGGCTGGGTCAAACTCGGCCCAATGGACCCAAATCTAACCCGACCCAGAAGGCCAAAGGGCCTGGGTCCAACCTGGCCCGAATTTGGATCAGGCTGGGCCAAACCCAGTCAGCCCAACTCGGCCCTAGGCCAGAGTCAACTCGGCCTTGGGCCAGAGTCAACTCGGCCTTGGGCCTGAGTCAACTCGGCCCAAAGCCAAGTTGACTCAGCCCATATGGTCGAGTTGACTCGACCGTCGATCGCCGAACGCCGACGAAGCTCCTGCGAAAAATCGAATTTCTTACCTGTTTTTTAACGAAAATCGCTTCCCACACGTTTCTAACTACTTTTCGAGTCGATCCCTGCCAAAAACAACGAGAAATCGACCCCAAAAATTTAGATCTAACAAAACCTAAAACCCGAAACTTCTCGAGCAAAAATCGATAGAAAGAGGGGTTACCTTCGAAAACGCCCTTCACAAACGTTGATCTACTCATCGAGACGAACGTTTTGACACCAAAATCGCACCGAACGGAGGTCGTTCCGGCGTCGGCGACTTTCTTCTCGCGCGGCTCTCGCTCTCTCCCCTTTCTCTCTCTCCTATGGTTCTTCTTTCCTCTGCCGACAAGATAAGGTTTCTTTTGAAACCTTATCTTTTAACTTTTCTTTTCAAAATTTTTAATTCTTTTATTAATTGTTTTATTTTTATTATTTTATTTTATATTAATTCCATTTCATTTATTAATTTTACCTACCTCATTATTATTTTACCTACTTCTTTTTATTTTGATTTTAATTAATTCTTTTATTAACTTTATACAATTAATTACCTTTACTTTAAGGTTAGCTTCTTCGTCTGTGTGGTTCCTCCATTGCGCCAGAACATACGGAGCCTCCCGACGACGAAAACGCCGAAGCTCGCGTCCCAAAATCTTTTCTGGCACCTCGTTGTACGTCGCGTCAGCCTAGACCATTACCTCATCGCACGAAACATTATGAGACGGATCAGGGTCAGACACAATGCTCAAAGGTACCCCATGAAGACGAACAATGTTCTGCACATACAACCGACTGAGCTTGGCAGCAGAAAAAGTCATCCGAATAGGAATGAAATGTGCCGACTTCGTCAATCGATCCACAATAACCCAGATAGAATCAAATCTCTGAGGAGTCCTGGGAAGATGGGTAATGAAGTCCATGGTAACCTCCTCCCAGTTCCATTCCGGAATCGGTAATGGCTGGAGCAAACCCGCTGGCCGCTGGTGCTCGGCTTTAACTCTCTGGCAGGTCATGCATCGGGCAACAATTTCTGCTACCTCTCTCTTCATGCCAACCCACCAGTACTGACGCTTCAGATCCTGATACATTTTGGTACTGCCGGGGTGGATGGCAAAACTGGATCTGTGTGCCTCATCCAAAATAGCCAGCCTCAAGTTGGCGATGTTGGGAACCACCACCTTACCACGATAGAATAGGTCCCCAACAGCATTCTCCGACCAACCCTCAAGCTGTTCCCCATTCTGAAGCTGTCCCACCGTGAATACAAGCTCCTCATCTTGCCGCTGTAGCTGCTTCACCCTTGTGAGCATCGATGGTGTAGCCATTACATGGTAGATGTAAGCTTGCCTCCTAGTATCATGATACTGCAACTGAAAATCCCCAATCACCAAAGACTTCCTCCACTCATCCAGAATCATGCAGTAAATGGAAGCACGAGGATACCGGCTCAATGCATCAGCCACTGCATTAGCCTTGCCTAGGTGGTATTCCAGACTAAAATCATACTCCTCCAAATACTCCACCCATCTGCGCTGCCTCAAGTTGAGGTCCTTCTGAGTGAACAAGTACTTTAAACTCTTGTGATCGGAGAAAACCTGGAAGCTGACCCCATATAAATAACTTCACCATATCTTCAAAGCAAAGACGATGGCGGCAAGCTCTAGGTCGTGGGTAAGATAATTCTGCTCATGGGGCTTCAACTGTCGAGAGGCATAAGCCACAACCTTACCCTGCTGCATCAATACACAACCCAAACCAACCCCGGAGGCGTCGGTATACACAGCATAAGGAAGGTTCTCATCCGGAACTGTCAGAATAGGAGCACTGGTCAACCTTCGCTTCAATTCTTCGAAGGCATTCTGACAGTCGACATCCCAAACAAACCACACATCCTTACGAGTAAGTTTGGTAAGCGGTGCAGAAATAGAAGAGAAGTTCTGCACAAAGCGCCGATAATATCCGGCTAACCCGAGGAAGCTACGAATCTCTGAGACGTTCTTGGGTTGTGGCTACCCACTACCGCCTCAATCTTTGCAGGATCAACAGAAATACCATCCCGCGAAACGATATGGCCCAAGAACTTCACATCAGAAGCCCAGAAATCACATTTGCTGCGCTTCGCATATAACTGATGCTCCCTCAAGGTCTGTAGGACAATGCAGAGATGCTCTAGATGTTCACGACGAGTCTTTGAATAAATCAGGTCGTCATCAATGAAGACTACCACAAACCGATCCAGATAAGGCCTGAAGATCCTGTTCATAAGATCCATAAACACCGCTGGGGCATTTGTAAGCCCGAATGGTAAGACCAAGAACTCAAAATGTCCATATCTGGTCCGGAAAGCAGTCTTAGGTATATCCTCCTCCCGAATCTTCACTTGATGATACCCTGTCCTCAGATCAATC
The DNA here is from genome assembly GCA_022432975.1 of Begonia masoniana. Lineage (NCBI taxonomy): Eukaryota > Viridiplantae > Streptophyta > Magnoliopsida > Cucurbitales > Begoniaceae > Begonia > Begonia masoniana. The sequence continues at coordinate 10,263,269 of CM039509.1, forward strand.
TTCAAAAAATATCGTGAACCACCGAGCTGATCAAAGAGGTCGTCAATACGTTGAAGCGGGTACTTGTTCTTAACAGTAACCCTGTTCAGCCTTCGATAATCAACACATAACCTCAAAGATCCATCCGCCTTTTTAGCAAACAAAACGGGAGAGCCCCAGGGCGACCCACTCTCCCTGATAAATCCTTTGCTATGCAGATCCTCTAACTGCTTACGCAGTTCCACTAACTCAGCGGGTGACATCCTATAGGCAGGTATAGAAACTGGAGTAGCCCCTGGAACGAGATCGATACAAAACTCAATCTCTCTGTCTGGAGGTAAACCCGGTAGCTCATCAGGAAAGACGTCATCAAACTCCCTGACGACTGAGACATCAATCTCCTGCACCGCGGTCTCATGGTCTAGGTCCATCGACCAAAGTCCCCCATACTGTTCCAATCCACTCCTACCTCGTAAACATACCCAAAACATAGAGTTCACAATTCCCGTACAAGGACCTCGGTGGTAGGTAACAACCCTGCCGGACTTCGAGGTAACTGTGACCCGCCTCAAGTGGCAATCAACTATCGCCTGATATTTCATCAGCCAATCAGAACCCAGAACGACGTCAAATTGCCTCAAAGGCAGGACAATAAGATCGGCTGAAAACTTGCAATCGTCGATCACCACACAAACTGATCTGCAGATATAAGCAACCCCACTCCTGTCGCCCAGCGGAGTATTCAAAAAGAAAGGGGTTCCCATCTCTTCGATGGCCAAACCTAACACCTCAGCAAAATCAGCAGAAATAAACGAATGCGACGCCCCAGTATCAAATAAAACCTGAGTAAAAGTATGGAAGATCAGAATCGTACCATCCACAACTGCAGGCTGGTCTGGCACAGGAAAATAATCGCCTTGATCCACTGCATATGACTGACCAGCAACTCCCTTGCCCTTATAATCGCGACCACGGCCGCCAGCTCTGGAGGTAGATCCACGATATCCACCTGTCCTCTAATGCTGAACAGGAGGTGAACCACTAGCAAAGGGCTGCTCGATCAGACGATAGGGAGTATCAATTATAGGCCTATCCTCTGCTCGGCGCTGGGGTGTCTGAAACTGAGCATGCTAAAAAGGTGGTCAGGTCTGTCCCCGATGCTGGCCCGGAGGGGAGAATGACTCGGTAGCTGTGGGAATATGAAAGGAGGGTCGCGGCTGCTGCCCCTGAGGTTGGTTCAGCGGACATTCCCTCCTAAAATGACCCGGCTGCCCAAAGGGATGGCAAGAATAAGGGGAGTACTTGCTGCTCCCGGACGATCCGCCACTAGATCCGGAAGAGCGACTAGCACTGCCACCCTGATCTGACACCTGTCGCTGACCCCTCCTAGTCATCTTCCTCCCTGAAGATCGACGGTCTGATCCGTGCTGAGAGGTGCTATCTCCCGAACTGCACAACCTCTCTATCCTCAGGGCGGCCTCATAAGCCCGAAGCAAACTATCATACTGGTTCACAGCTACAATTCGCTTGATACCAAAATTTAAGCCCTGAATAAATTTAATAACCTGGGCCTCCACACTGACCCCTCCAGAATATGGTAACAAGTGAATAAAACGATTGTAATAATCAGTCACAGATGTAGACCCTGCACCAGCTCGTAATATGCTTTAGTCATCATGCCCCTATACTCTCTGCTGCTGAATTGGCTACGTAACAGAGAAGTGAACTCAGCCCATCCCATAGACTCGACATTAAACTCATTGCGGATGGCTAACCACTAGCGCCTAGCTGCCTCCCTCAGAAAATGGACAGCTATAGGAACTCCGGACTCAGCCGGCGTCTAGAGAGTCTCGAAGTTAAGCTCCATAACCTCGAGCTAGCTCTCAGCCTCCGCTGTATCAGTACCACCCACAAAGGTTGGAGGGTTGAGTTGGTTGAACTCGCGAAAGTATACCCCTCGGGTGGTTGTCGAAGCAGGGGTGGGATCAGGGGTAGGAACAGGAGCAGGAGGTGGAGCCTGAGCACCGCTCACCAGGTTCCGCAAAGCCTCCAATATAGAAGACATGGTGCTAGGGTCCTGATCGGGGGTACGAGGAACTCTCCTCCTCTGTGGCATTGTGACTCTTCTGCAAAACACGAGATTGTACCACATTAGCATTTTTCATCAATCATCCTTTCCACGTATCCTACTAACTGTTCATACTTGATCTCAAACATTTGTCACTAAGAGGTCATTGAACCTTGCACTCTGATACCAATAAATTTCTGTCACAACCCGAGAGGGGGCCTAACAGAAACGCCAGGTTAAACGATCAACCTCGGAGAGGTCCACCGCCTAACCTAAGGCTAAATGCGGAAGATTAGCACTGATCCAGGACCTCCTCGAAGCAACAAATAAAAGAGAGTACAAACAATCGTAGAAATACAAGATAAATGAGAATAATTACATGCCAAAATAAAGTACAATCTCGAATGTCTTACATAAACAAATCTGTAGGAAACAAAAAGTGGGACCCTAGGGAAAATCTACACGACAGAGCTCACTTCCTAGCCTTCCTTCCTTTACCTGTAGAGGGGGAGTCGATGGGGTGAGTGACAAACTCAGTATGAGATGTTATACCTACCACTCAAGGATGCATGCCTTATCAAATCAATGCACGTTTTAAAAATCAAAACCAATTTCAATGTTATTCATTTCTCTTCTTATTATCCATTTAAAACGGTTAATGGGGCTAACAATAAAATAAATATATATAATGAAAATAGGCCCACATCAACAATGTTATCATAAAAATAGATATCCAGGTGTACAGTGAAAAGAGAGGTCACTCACGAATCCTCCAAACCACACCAACACAGAAAGGCCGCGATAACATCAGGCAGTGCCTCATAGGGAGAAGAGAAAAGGTCAATCACCAGGAGGGACGGACCACTCAGCCCTGGGCCACCGGGACACGCGCTAGGGAAGACCAGGAGGGACGAACCACTCAACCCTGGGCCCAAGGGTCCACAAGGTGGACTTAACATACCGGGGTAGCAACGAACAGACACTGGCCAGGTCGGGTAACTGGGCGAGCATACCTCCGAGCCCATTCTGCCTATTCTCAGGGGGCGTACCCTACATTCCGCCTATTCTAAGGGGGCTTACCCTACATTCCGCCTATTCTAAGGGGGCTTACCCTACATTCCACCTATTCTCAGGGGGCGTACCCTATCTAAACAAGCGTGGGGAGTACCACAACAACTGGGCAAAACCCCCTGATACTCCTAGCATAAGGGCCCAGCTAAGAGTGCCAGACGGTTATCTCCAGTATCAACTTCAATTGGCACAGCAGAAAACAAATGCATGAACAATACCAAATGCACGTATAAAACCAACTACATGCAAAATATGATAAATCTCAGGACAATTCTCAAATACACTACGTCGGCAAAGGCAAGTAAAACATGGCATCGAAATCTAATCGGCAGTGTAAATCAATGATAAAGTAGACGTGCCACCATATGCAAAATAATTATGCCACTAAAATGCCGATCTCAATACTAGTGGTATCCCACCAAAATAATATACGTGCATGTGCATATAGGTATAACGTAGTAAGTATAATAACCCATACCCCTGCGGCGAGTCCTCCTATCTTCGGTAAACCGTGGCTCCTCAGGAATTGCTTCCAAATCAGCAAAATCCTCTGAATCTGAGAAACAACACAAGGAATGAGCTCCGTTAAGGCCCAATTGGGTCCAGAAACGATATAAACTACGAACCGGGGTGAAAACGGGCAAAAATGGCCTGGGTTGACTTTTGGTCAAAAGTCAACAGTCAACAGTCAACGGTCAAATTCAACGGTCAACGGTCAACCGTTGACTTTGACTGACCGAACCGGTTCGGGTTAGACCAGTTCGGGTTGGCCTGGTTCGGGTCGGCCTGGTTTGAGTCGGCCTGGTTCGGGTCGGCCTGGTTCGGGTCTAACCAACCTGATTCGAGTTGGTCAAGGTTGGATCGGTTTGACCCGAACCGACCCGTTCCAACTGGGCTCGGGCTAGACCCGGCCCAAACCAAAATCAGGTCAGAACAGGCGGGTTCAACCCGTAATGGGCTGGGCCTAATGGGTCGGGTCAAACTCGGCCCAATGGACCCAAGTCTAACCCGGCCCAGAAGGCCAAAGGGCCTGGGTCCAGCCTGGCCCGAATTTAGATCGGGCTAGGCCAAACCCAGTCAGCCCAACTCGGCCCTAGGCCAGAGTCAACTCCGCCTTGGGCCTGAGTCAACTCGGCCCAAAGCCCGAGTTGACTCAGCCCATATGGTCGAGTTGACTCGACCGTCGATCGCCGAACGCCGACGAAGCTCTGGCGACCAACCGACGATCAACCCGCGGCGAAAAATTGAATTTCTTACCTATTTTTTGCTGAAAATCGCTTCCCACACGTTTCTAACTACTTTTCGAGTCGATCCCTGCAAAAAACAATGAGAAATCGACCCCAAAAATTCAGATCTAACAAAACCTAAAACCCGAAACTTCTCGGGCAAAAATCGAGAGAAAGAGGAGTTACCTTCGAAAACGCCCTTCACAAACGTTGATCTACTCCTCGAGATGAACGTTTTGACACCAAAATCGCACCGAACGGAGGTCGTTCCGGCGTCGGCGACTTTCTCCTCGCGCGGCTCTCTCTCTCTCCCCTTTGTCTCTCTCCTCTGGTTCTTCTTTCCTCTGCCGACAAGATAAGGTTTCTTTTGAAACCTTATCTTTTAACTTTTCTTTTTAAAATTTTTATTTCTTTTATTAATTGTTTTATTTTTATTATTTTATTTTATATTAATTCCATTTCATTTATTAATTTTACCTACCTCATTATTATTTTACCTACTTCTTTTTTTTTTTATTTTAATTAATTCTTTTATTAACTTTATACAATTAATTACCTTTACTTTAAGGTTCGGTTTCACGATCCAAATTATTACCGTAAATTAACGAAATTGATTACAATTATTTACACCAAAATTCGCGAAAAATTTACTCAAATTTTTACTACTAAAATTTGATGGTTTTTACAGGAACAATATGAGGGACTTTGATCGATGGACCTAGACCTTGAGACCGCGGTGTAGGAGATTGATGTCTCAGTCGTCAGGGAGTACGATGACGTCTTTCCTGATGAGCTATCGGGTTTACCTTCAGATAGAGAGATTCAGTTTTGTATCGATCTCGTTTCGAGGGCTACTCTAGTTTCTATACCTGCCTACAGGATGTCACCCGGTGAGTTAGTTGAATTGCGTAAGCAGTTAGATGATCTGCAGAGCAGAGGATTTATCAGGGAGAGTGTGTCGCCCTGGGGCTCTTCCGTTTTATTTGCTAAAAAGTCGGATGGATCGTTGAGGTTGTGTGTTGATTATCGGAGGCTAAATAGGGTTACTGTTAAGAACAAGTACCCGCTTCCACGTATTGACGACCTCTTTGATCAGCTCGGTGGTTCACGATATTTTTCGTAGATTGATTTGAGGACAGGGTATCATCAGGTGAAGATTCGGGAGGAGGATATACCTAAGACTACTTTCCGGACCAGATATGGACATTTTGAGTTCTTGGTCTTACTGTTCGGGCTTACAAATGCCCCAGCAATATTTATGGATCTTATGAACAGGATCTTCCAGCACTATCTGGATCGGTTTGTGGTAGTCTTCATTGATGACGTTCTGATTTATTCGAAGACTCGTCGTGAACATCGTGAGCATCTCCGCATTGTCCTACAGACCGTGAGGGAGCATCAGTTATATGCGAAGCGCAGCAAATGTGATTTCTGGGCTTCTGAGGTGAAGTTCTTGGGCTATATCGTTTCGCGGGATGGTATTTCTGTTGATCCTGCGAAGATTGAGGCGGTAGTGGGCTGGCCACCACCCAAGAACGTCTCGGAGATTCGTAGCTTGCTCGGGTTAGCTGGATATTATCGGCGCTTTGTACAGAACTTTTCTTCTATTGCCGCGCCGCTTACCAAACTCACTCGCAAGGATGTGCGGTTTGTTTGCGATGTCGACTGTCAGAATGCCTTCAAATAATTGAAGCGAAGGTTGACCAGTGCTCCTATTTTGACAGTTCCGGATGGGAACCTTCCATATGCTGTGTATACCGACACCTCCGGGGTTTGGTTTGGGGTGCGTATTGATGCAGCAAGGTAAGGTAGTGGCTTATGCCTCTCGACAGTTGAAGGCCCATGAGTAGAATTATCCTACCAACGACCTAGAGCTCGCTGCCATCGTCTTTGCTTTGAAGATATGGCGGAGTTATTTATATGGGGTCAGCTTTCAGGTTTTCTCCGATCACAAGAGTTTAAAGTACTTGTTCACTCAGAAGGACCTCAACTTGAGGCAGCGCAGATGGATGGAGTATTTGGAGGATTATGATTTTATTCTGGAATACCACCCAAGCAAGGATAATGCAGTGGCTGATGCATTGAGCCGGTATCCTCGGGCTTCCATTTCCTACATGATTCTGGATGAGTGGAGGAAGTCTTTGGTGATTGGGGATTTTCAGTTGCAGTATCATGATACTGGGAGCCAAGCTTACATCTACCATGTAGTGGCTACACCATCGATGCTCACAAGGGTGAAGCAGCTACAGCGGCAGGATGAGGAACTTGTATTCAGGGTGGGACAGCTTCAGAATGGGGAATAGCTTGAGGGTTGGTCGGTGAATGCTGATGGGGACCTGTTCTATCATGGTAAAGTGGCAGTTCCCAACATCACCAACTTGAGGCAGACTATTTTGGATGAGGCGCACAGATCTAGTTTTGCCATTCACCCCGGTAGTACCAAAATGTATCAGGATCTGAAGCGTCAGTACTGGTGGGCTGACATGAAGAGAGAGGTGGCAGATTTTGTTGCCCGATGCATGACCTGCCAGAGAGTCAAAGCCAAGCACCAGCGGCCAGCAGGTTTGCTCCAGCCATTACCGATTCCGGAATGGAAATGGGAGGAGGTTACCATGGACTTCGTTACCCATCTTCCCAGGACTCCTCAGAGATTTGATTCTATCTGGGTTATTGAGGATCGGCACATTTCATTCCTGTTCGAATGACTTTTTCCGTTGCCAAGCTCAGTCGGTTATATGTGCAGAACATTGTTCGTCTTCATGGGGTACCTTTGAGCATTGTGTCTGACCGTGATCCTCGTTTCACTTTGGATTTATGGAGAGGATTGCAGAAGGAGATCGGTACGAAGACCCAGATGAGTACTGCACATCATCCCCAAAAAGATGGGCAGTACGAAAGGACTATTCAGATCTTAGAGGATATGCTGAGGTCCTGTATTCTGGATTTTGGTAGTAGTTGGATAGACCACTTGCTACTAGTTGAGTTCGTGTATAATAATAGCTTCCAGACCAGCATCGGGGCTTCTCCGTTTGAGGCATTGTATGGTCGGCCATGTCGTTCTCCTTTGTGTTGGGCTGAAAAAGAGGAACGACTTGCGCTGAGGCCTGATATCATTGGAGAGACCACAGAGAAGATCCACCAGATTCGTGAGAGGCTGAAGGTCGTGCAGAGTCGTCAAAAGAGTTATGCAGACCTGAAGAGACGTGAGGTGGAGTTTGATGCTGGGGACTTTGTCATTGTGAAGGTTCATCCTACCCATGGTGTCAGCAGGTTTGGGGTGAAGGGAAAGTTAGCCCTGCGGTACATTGGGCCGTTCCAGATTGTTGAGAGGATTGGAGTGGTGGCTTACCGGCTGGAGTTACCTTCTCAATTGGGGCATGTGCACAATGTTTTCAATATATCCCAACTGAGGAAGTACATTCCTGATCCGTCTCATAATGTTTCGTGGGATGAGGTACCCGTCCAGGCTGACGCGACGTACGACGAGGTGCCAGAACATATTTTGGGATGCGAGCTTCGGCGTTTTCATCGTCGGAAGGCTCTGTATGTTCTGGTGTGATGGAGGAACCACATAGACAAATAAGCTACATGGGAGCTAGAGTCCGATATGGCGAATAGGTACCCTAGACTTTTCTATGATGTGTAGTTGAGGCGAATTTCGGGGACGAAATTCATAAAAAGGGGGAAAATATGTAAGATACACCAAATTTTAGTAGTTGTAAAAATTTGAATAAAATTTTCGCGAATTTTAAGTGTAATTAATTGGGATCAATTTTGCTAATTTACCGTAGGAATTTAGATCGTGAAACCGAATGTTAAATGAATTTAATAAAAGTTAAATAACTTAAAACAAAATAATAAAATAAAATAATTAGAAGAATTAAATAAATTATAATTAAAATAATAAAATAAATAAAATATTTTTTTAATGAAAAGATATCGTTTCATTTTCTTCTGCAAACACCACAAAGAACCAAGAGAGAGCCGCGAGGGAGAGAAAGACGCCGACGCTGGAACGACCTCCGTTCATCGAGATTTTGTGTCAAAACGTTTTTCTCGAAGAGTAGATCAACGTTTGTGAATGGCGTTTTGGAAGGTAATCCCTCTTTCTCCCGATTTATGCCCGAGAAGTTTTGGGTTTTAGGTTTTGTTAGATCTGAGTTTTTGTGGTTGATTTCTGGGTGTTTTGGCAGGGATCGACTCGAAAAGTGGTTAGAAATGCGTTGGAAACGAAATTTGGCAAAAAACAGGTTAGAAAACTCGATTTTCCGTCAATATGTGGTCGCCAGTGGTTCGCCGACGTGTCGTCGGCATTCAGCAGTCGCCGGTCGGGTCAACTTGGTTGTGGGCTGAGTCAACTCGGGCAATGGGCTTAGTTGACTCAGGCCCAGGTTGGGCCAAGCCCAAGCCCAAACCCAACAGCCTTTTTGGGCCGGGTTTTACCTGGGTCCAGTTGGGGTTTTCGGGTCCGACCCGAGGCCTATCCAGGCCGAATTCGCCAGGGGCCCATCAGACCGAGTTAACCCAGCCCATTACGGGTCGAACCTGACTAGTCTGACCCGATCAGGGTTTGGGCCGGGTCTAGCCCGAGCCCAGTTGGAACGGGTTGGTCCGGATCAAACCGATCCGACCCGAACCAACCCAAATCGGCTTGGTTGGACCCGAACCAGACCCAACCAATATGGGTTCAACTAAACCCGAACCGGTCCGACCCAAACCGATCAGGGCCCGAACCGATCCAATCAGTCAAAGTCAATGGTTGACTTTGACTTTTTGACCAAAAGTCAACCCGAGCCATTTGGCCCCTTCTCGCCCCGGTTCGTAGTTTTTATCGTTTCTGGACCGAATTGGACCTTAACGGGGTTCCTTCCTTGTGTTGTTTCTCAGATTCATAGGATTTTGCTGATTTGGAAGCAATTCCTGAGGAGCCACGGTTCACTGAGGATAGGAGGACTCGCCGCCGAGGTATGGGTTATTATACTTTCCGCGTTATACCTAGCCTTGCATGCACGTATATTATTTTTGGTGGGATACCACTAGTATTGATGTCGGCATTTTTACTGGCATGATTATTTTACATATTGTGGCACGTATACTTTTTCACTGATTTATACTACCTATTGGATTTAGATGCTATGTTTTACTTGCCTTTGCCGATGGGCTGTATTTGGGATTTGTCATGAGATTTATTGTAACGACCCCGGCCAGGTGCCGTCACGTGATCATAATCTTTCATTAATCGTTTGCTTGACTTTTACTATTATTGCATTCACTTACCTTTTTCTCGTCAGACATCTACGTCGCGTATATTTTTTTTCTAAACTGGGAACAGAGACGCCGAACCATTAAGGAAAACGAACCCCTTTCGTGCTCGACTTCCTATACCACGTCGGTTTAAACATTGACAGAGTCGAGCGACTAGGCTCGGTCATCGGTTTCTGGACACATTCGAGCAGGGAAGAAATGTCCCCAACCCTCTCGACATGATTCTACTCGGGTTTGCATGGTTGCATGCGTTGGCAACCCTCAGAAATTTAGTCGTCCGGTCGTCACGTGCAACGCGCGTGACTTGCTTACATCGCCTAATGGAAGAGATCTTCCGGTAGGCACGTGGGCCTCGCGTGCTCAATTAAAACATCATCCGGTGATATCCACCGGTTACTAGACGACAAGATATCATTTACAACTTCCGGTGACGTCAGCCGACATCCACCGGTCGCTAAACGACAAAGCACATTCTACATCTACCGGTGACTAAACAACAAAACACATTCTACATCTACCGGTGACGTCATCCGGAAGACTAAACCATCAAACTCTAACATTCGACATCTGCCGATGACATCAGCCGGAAGACTAAACCATCAAACAACTTCTTCCAACAGAAGAATACCACAACCCATTCAGAATGCATATAGCGGAAGACTTAAGTAACAGATCATTTATAGGTCTATAAAATCAGTCCCTAACTCAGTAAATCAACTAGACAGTCTCAAAGCTCAACATTATAAAATAATCTCATCCTACTTAAACTTTATATTCTTTTTTTTTTTTATTTTAATAATTCTTTTATTAACTTTATACAATTAATTACCTTTACTTTAAGGTTCGGTTTCACGATCCAAATTATTACCGTAAATTAACGAAATTGATTACAATTATTTACACCAAAATTCGCGAAAAATTTACTCAAATTTTTACTACTAAAATTTGATGGTTTTTACAGGAACAATATGAGGGACTTTGATCGATGGACCTAGACCTTGAGACCGCGGTGTAGGAGATTGATGTCTCAGTCGTCAGGGAGTACGATGACGTCTTTCCTGATGAGCTATCGGGTTTACCTTCAGATAGAGAGATTCAGTTTTGTATCGATCTCGTTTCGAGGGCTACTCTAGTTTCTATACCTGCCTACAGGATGTCACCCGGTGAGTTAGTTGAATTGCGTAAGCAGTTAGATGATCTGCAGAGCAGAGGATTTATCAGGGAGAGTGTGTCGCCCTGGGGCTCTTCCGTTTTATTTGCTAAAAAGTCGGATGGATCGTTGAGGTTGTGTGTTGATTATCGGAGGCTAAATAGGGTTACTGTTAAGAACAAGTACCCGCTTCCACGTATTGACGACCTCTTTGATCAGCTCGGTGGTTCACGATATTTTTCGTAGATTGATTTGAGGACAGGGTATCATCAGGTGAAGATTCGGGAGGAGGATATACCTAAGACTACTTTCCGGACCAGATATGGACATTTTGAGTTCTTGGTCTTACTGTTCGGGCTTACAAATGCCCCAGCAATATTTATGGATCTTATGAACAGGATCTTCCAGCACTATCTGGATCGGTTTGTGGTAGTCTTCATTGATGACGTTCTGATTTATTCGAAGACTCGTCGTGAACATCGTGAGCATCTCCGCATTGTCCTACAGACCGTGAGGGAGCATCAGTTATATGCGAAGCGCAGCAAATGTGATTTCTGGGCTTCTGAGGTGAAGTTATTGGGCTATATCGTTTCGCGGGATGGTATTTCTGTTGATCCTGCGAAGATTGAGGCGGTAGTGGGCTGGCCACCACCCAAGAACGTCTCGGAGATTCGTAGCTTGCTCGGGTTAGCTGGATATTATCGGCGCTTTGTACAGAACTTTTCTTCTATTGCCGCGCCGCTTACCAAACTCACTCGCAAGGATGTGCGGTTTGTTTGCGATGTCGACTGTCAGAATGCCTTCAAAGAATTGAAGCGAAGGTTGACCAGTGCTCCTATTCTGACAGTTCCGGATGGGAACCTTCCATATGCTGTGTATACCGACACCTCCGGGGTTTGGTTTGGGGTGCGTATTGATGCAGCAAGGTAAGGTAGTGGCTTATGCCTCTCGACAGTTGAAGGCCCATGAGTAGAATTATCCTACCAACGACCTAGAGCTCGCTGCCATCGTCTTTGCTTTGAAGATATGGCGGAGTTATTTATATGGGGTCAGCTTTCAGGTTTTCTCCGATCACAAGAGTTTAAAGTACTTGTTCACTCAGAAGGACCTCAACTTGAGGCAGCGCAGATGGATGGAGTATTTGGAGGATTATGATTTTATTCTGGAATACCACCCAAGCAAGGATAATGCAGTGGCTGATGCATTGAGCCGGTATCCTCGGGCTTCCATTTCCTACATGATTCTGGATGAGTGGAGGAAGTCTTTGGTGATTGGGGATTTTCAGTTGCAGTATCATGATACTGGGAGCCAAGCTTACATCTACCATGTAGTGGCTACACCATCGATGCTCACAAGGGTCAAGCAGCTACAGCGGCAGGATGAGGAACTTGTATTCAGGGTGGGACAGCTTCAGAATGGGGAACAGCTTGAGGGTTGGTCGGTGAATGCTGATGGGGACCTGTTCTATCATGGTAAAGTGGCAGTTCCCAACATCACCAACTTGAGGCAGACTATTTTGGATGAGGCGCACAGATCTAGTTTTGCCATTCACCCCGGTAGTACCAAAATGTATCAGGATCTGAAACGTCAGTACTGGTGGGCTGACATGAAGAGAGAGGTGGCAGATTTTGTTGCCCGATGCATGACCTGCCAGAGAGTCAAAGCCAAGCACCAGCGGCCAGCAGGTTTGCTCCAGCCATTACCGATTCCGGAATGGAAATGGGAGGAGGTTACCATGGACTTCGTTACCCATCTTCCCAGGACTCCTCAGAGATTTGATTCTATCTGGGTTATTGAGGATCGGCTCATTTCATTCCTGTTCGAATGACTTTTTCCGTTGCCAAGCTCAGTCGGTTATATGTGCAGAACATTGTTCGTCTTCATGGGGTACCTTTGAGCATTGTGTCTGACCGTGATCCTCGTTTCACTTTGGATTTATGGAGAGGATTGCAGAAGGAGATCGGTACGAAGACCCAGATGAGTACTGCACATCATCCCCAAAAAGATGGGCAGTCCGAAAGGACTATTCAGATCTTAGAGGATATGCTGAGGTCCTGTATTCTGGATTTTGGTAGTAGTTGGATAGACCACTTGCTACTAGTTGAGTTCGTGTATAATAATAGCTTCCAGACCAGCATCGGGGCTTCTCCGTTTGAGGCATTGTATGGTCGGCCATGTCGTTCTCCTTTGTGTTGGGCTGAAAAAGAGGAACGACTTGCGCTGAGGCCTGATATCATTGGAGAGACCACAGAGAAGATCCACCAGATTCGTGAGAGGCTGAAGGTCGTGCAGAGTCGTCAAAAGAGTTATGCAGACCTGAAGAGACGTGAGGTGGAGTTTGATGCTGGGGACTTTGTCATTGTGAAGGTTCATCCTACCCATGGTGTCAGCAGGTTTGGGGTGAAGGGAAAGTTAGCCCTGCGGTACATTGGGCCGTTCCAGATTGTTGAGAGGATTGGAGTGGTGGCTTACCGGCTGGAGTTACCTTCTCAATTGGGGCATGTGCACAATGTTTCAATATATCCCAACTGAGGAAGTACATTCCTGATCCGTCTCATAATGTTTCGTGGGATGAGGTACCCATCCAGGCTGACGCGACGTACGACGAGGTGCCAGAACATATTTTGGGATGCGAGCTTCGGCGTTTTCATCGTCGGAAGGCTCTGTATGTTCTGGTGTGATGGAGGAACCACATAGACAAATAAGCTACATGGGAGCTAGAGTCCGATATGGCGAATAGGTACCCTAGACTTTTCTATGATGTGTAGTTGAGGCGAATTTCGGGGACGAAATTCATAAAAAGGGGGAAAATATGTAAGATACACCAAATTTTAGTAGTTGTAAAAATTTGAATAAAATTTTCGCGAATTTTAAGTGTAATTAATTGGGATCAATTTTGCTAATTTACCGTAGGAATTTAGATCGTGAAACCGAATGTTAAATGAATTTAATAAAGTTAAATAACTTAAAACAAAATAATAAAATAAAATAATTAGAAGAATTAAATAAATTATAATTAAAATAATAAAATAAATAAAATATTTTTTTAATGAAAAGATATCGTTTCATTTTCTTCTGCAAACACCACAAAGAACCAAGAGAGAGCCGCGGGGAGAGAAAGACGCCGACGCTGGAACGACCTCCGTTCATCGAGATTTTGTGTCAAAACGTTTTTCTCGAAGAGTAGATCAACGTTTGTGAATGGCGTTTTGGAAGGTAATCCCTCTTTCTCCCGATTTATGCCCGAGAAGTTTTGGGTTTTAGGTTTTGTTAGATCTGAGTTTTTGTGGTTGATTTCTGGGTGTTTTGGCAGGGATCGACTCGAAAAGTGGTTAGAAATGCGTTGGAAACGAAATTTGGCAAAAAACAGGTTAGAAAACTCGATTTTCCGTCAATATGTGGTCGCCGGTGGTTCGTCGACGTGTCGTCGGCATTCAGCAGTCGCCGGTCGGGTCAACTTGGTTGTGGGCTGAGTCAACTCGGGCAATGGGCTTAGTTGACTCAGGCCCAGGTTGGGCCAAGCCCAGGCCCAAACCCAACAGCCTTTTTGGGCCGGGTTTTACCTGGGCCCAGTTGGGGTTTTCGGGTCCGACCCGAGGCCTATCCAGGCCGAATTCGCCAGGGGCCCATCAGACCGAGTTAACCCAGCCCATTACGGGTCGAACCTGACTAGTCTGACCCGATCAGGGTTTGGGCCGGGTCTAGCCCGAGCCCAGTTGGAACGGGTTGGTCCGGATCAAACCGATCCGACCCGAACCAACCCAAATCGGCTTGGTTGGACCCGAACCAGACCCAACCAATATGGGTTCAACTAAACCCGAACCGGTCCGACCCAAACCGATCAGGGCCCGAACCGATCCAATCAGTCAAAGTCAATGGTTGACTTTGACTTTTTGACCAAAAGTCAACCCGAGCCATTTGGCCCCTTCTCGCCCCGGTTCGTAGTTTTTATCGTTTCTGGACCGAATTGGACCTTAACGGGGTTCCTTCCTTGTGTTGTTTCTCAGATTCAGAGGATTTTGCTGATTTGGAAGCAATTCCTGAGGAGCCACGGTTCACTGAGGATAGGAGGACTCGCCGCCGAGGTATGGGTTATTATACTTTCCGCGTTATACCTAGCCTTGCATGCACGTATATATTTTTGGTGGGATACCACTAGTATTGATGTCGGCATTTTTACTGGCATGATTATTTTACATATTGTGGCACGTATACTTTTTCACTGATTTATACTACCTATTGGATTTAGATGCTATATTTTACTTGCCTTTGCCGATGGGCTGTATTTGGGATTTGTCATGAGATTTATTGTAACGACCCCGGCCAGGTGCCGTCACGTGATCATAATCTTTCATTAATCGTTTGCTTGACTTTTACTATTATTGCATTCACTTACCTTTTTCTCGTCAGACATCTACGTCGCGTATATTTTTTTTTCTAAACTGGGAACAGAGACGCCGAACCATTAAGGAAAACGAACCCCTTTCGTGCTCGACTTCCTATACCACGTCGGTTTAAACATTGACAGAGTCGAGCGACTAGGCTCGGTCATCGGTTTCTGGACACATTCGAGCAGGGAAGAAATGTCCCCAACCCTCTCGACATGATTCTACTCGGGTTTGCATGGGTTGCATGCGTTGGCAACCCTCAGAAATTTAGTCGTCCGGTCGTCACGTGCAACGCGCGTGACTTGCTTACATCGCCTAATGGAAGAGATCTTCCGGTAGGCACGTGGGCCTCGCGTGCTCAATTAAAACATCATCCGGTGATATCCACCGGTTACTAGACGACAAGATATCATTTACAACTTCCGGTGACGTCAGCCGACATCCACCGGTCGCTAAACGACAAAGCACATTCTACATCTACCGGTGACTAAACAACAAAACACATTCTACATCTACCGGTGACGTCATCCGGAAGACTAAACCATCAAACTCTAACATTCGACATCTGCCGATGACATCAGCCGGAAGACTAAACCATCAAACGACTTCTTCCAACAGAAGAATACCACAACCCATTCAGAATGCATATAGCGGAAGACTTAAGTAACAGATCATTTATAAGTCTATAAAATCAGTCCCTAACTCAGTAAATCAACTAGACAGTCTCAAAGCTCAACTTTATAAAATAATCTCATCCTACTTAAACTTTTATATCCTTTATTATACTGAAACAAAAGAGCATTAACTAGGGGTCATCAATCGCCTTTCCAGTCCTGCACTGTCATTTTGAGCTTCCACCAGCAACCAGCCTTAAGCATCCTCTTTGAACATAGTATCCTCACCTGAACCTTCTTCACCTACACCATAAGGTTCAACTATAAGCCTAATGCTTAGTAAGGAATGCATACTGACAGATATACATGAGTGCACAAATTAAAAAACACAAGTTCATAAACCTTTCTTCATTCACATTCATTTTCATTATTTACATGACATGTATTAAGGCAGGAGACGAGGGAGGAAGACAGGGGTACATAGTCATTTGCCTATCGCGGCAGTCATACATAATCATTTGCCTATCGCGGCAATCATAATACATCACTCGGCCTCCCCCAGTGGGAGAATTCGCGAGCCATACATATCATTAACTCGGCCTCCACCAGTGGGAGATTTCGCAAGTCATACACATCATTAACTCGGCCTCCACCAGTGGGAGATTTCGCGAGTCATACACATCATTAACTCGGCCTCCACCAGTGGGAGATTTCGCGAGTCATACACATCATTAACTCAGCCTCCACCAGTGGGAGATTTCGCAGTCATACATAACATAGTCTTTTCCCCGCTCTGCACTTAATCTTGGTTACATTTGCTTTTCATGTTCTCAACTAAATCATAACATGGACACAGTGCATAGACATAAAGTTCATAAAGAGAAGTCATATCATAAGGACAAGCATAACATCTCGTAACCTAACATCTTCTTACTCCAATTCATCATGTCATAGTAATAGCTAATCATAGTCAACAGACTAACATCTCAATGATTTCCTAATACCCTTGCGGTGTAGGGCCCTAGTGGCCGGAAACCTTAATACATTCACTTACCTGGTTTCCTTAGCAATCCGAGCTTCTTCCCTTTAAACTTCTTCACCTAAAACATGTACATTACAGTAGTTAAAACAAAGGTCCTAATAATTCTATTCATAAATCGTCCTAGGACTCTAATAGCTAAGATTACTCCGAATCCTCTGTTTGACACACTGCAGTCTGAAATCTGAAACTAGGTGGACAGGTTTTACCATTGATTAAATCCGAGTTGGTTACTTTGAAATGTTCAGAATCGATTTGGGATGACATTTCTACTCTCAGACTTAAAAGGGTCTTAAACTACTCGGCCACTGCTAAGAAAATTCCGAACTCAAAGGCCGAGCTGAAAGCAGAACTTTAATCACTAATAAATGACTACATTGTCCATTTCATACCTCGGGTGCGGATTTACAGAGAAAAGCAGGCTGAAACCAGCCGTCAGCGAGGGAAGATTCTGGTAGCCGAGAGCAAAAGCTTGGGAGAGAAGGAATCGTCGAAAGGGAATGTCGGCTACAGTGGTAATAAAATGAGGTTTAAGGTTTCCATTTTCTATTTATACTCAACCCATCAATCCTAATTACAAAGCTGCCACCCAACCTAGTTTTACTTTACTTGTAATAAATTTGTCTTAACATTAAATTTAAATCATAAAGGTTAAATAAGAGGGTGACAATGAAAATGGTCAGAGAATCACCTGGCCGAAATGTCGGGTGTTACATCCACCCCCCCTTAAACAAAATTTTCGTCCTCGAAAATTGCTCAAGCAAATAACTCTGGATAATTGTCCAACATCTCCTGCTGTCTTTCCCATGTGGCTTCTTCAATACCGTGATTCGCCCATAAAACTTTCACCAATGGAATCTCCTTGTTTCTCAGAGTCTTGATTGTATATTCCAAAATCTGTATTGGTTTCTCCTCATACTCCAGTGTTGGCTCTAAACCAATATCTGATGGCTGGATGACTTGCATTGGATCACGCATGCACTTCCTTAACATTGACACATGGAAGACATTATGAACTTTATCCAATGATGGAGGCAGTTGTAGTCTGTACGCTGTACTCCCGACTTTTGCCAAGACAGGGAAGGGTCCAATAAATCTCGGATTAAGTTTTCCTTTCTAGCCAAATCTTAAAACTCCCTTAAATAGTGACACCTTTAAGAATACTTCATCTCCTACTGCAAACTCGAGTTCCCTCCTCCTTTGATCTGCATAACACTTCTGCCGGCTTTGTGCAGTCTTCATTCTCTTCCGAATAGTGGCAATCTTATCTGACATTTGCTGCAGAATATCGGGTCCAAGAAGTTTTGTTTCACCAACCTCGTCCCAGTAAAGAGGTGACCTACATTTCCTACCGTACAGTGCTTCGTATGGTGCCATACCAATGGTGGACTGATAGCTGTTATTGTAGGAGAACTCAACTAGCGGTAAATGTCTACTCCAAGTTGTCTGAAAGTCAAGTACACATGCTCTCAACATATCTTCGAGTATTTGAATAGTCCTTTCTGATTGGCCATCGGTCTGTGGGTGAAAAGCCGTGCTGAAAGATAACTTTGTACCTAATGTGCCTTGCAAACTTTTCCAGAATCGAGAGGTAAACCTGGGGTCACGGTCTGAGACAATGGATACAGGGATTCCATGTAACCTAATAATTTCCTGAACATAGAGGTCAGCGAATTGGTCCAGCGTATAGGTGGTCCTTACTGGTAAGAAATGGGCTGATTTTGTCATCCTATCCACCACAACCCAAATACAATCATGTCCTTTTGTCGTCTTAGGTAGTCCTACTACGAAATCCATAGCTATGTGTTCCCACTTCCATTCGGGAATAGGCAAAGGCTGAAGAGTACCTCCTGGACGTTGGTGCTCAGCTTTGACTTGTTGGCATACTAAACAGGACTCTACATACTTAGCAACATCCCTTTTTAGGTTAGGCCACCAGTACAGTAACTTCAGGTCTCGGTACATCTTGGTGCAGCCAGGATGTACAGAAAAGGAAGAGGAGTGCGCCTCAGCTAAGATCAACTTACGCAATTCCACATCATTAGGAATGCACCACCGATCCCTAAACCTCAGGATTCCATCCTTGGAGAGACTGAACTCGGAGGTGGGGTCCTTCAACTTATTCATCATGCTGATATTTTCCTCTGAATCCCTCTGTTGTGCATCCTTGATCTTTTCCAAAATTGTTGGTTGAATAGATAACTCAGCCAGCAAGACTGATAACTCTGGAACTATCTCCAAGTCAAATTTCTGAACTTCTGTTCTTAAGGGTATAGACATGGTTGAAACCACGGGCTGCATTGTTGTTGACATCCTACTCAACGCATCAGCTACAGAGTTAGCCTTCCCGGGGTGATACTTGAACTTAAAATCATAATCCTTGACAAATTCCAACCAACGTCTTTGTCTCATGTTCAATTCCTTCTACGTGAAGAGGTACTTTAGACTTTTATGGTCAGAAAACACCTCACATTGCTGTCCATATAAATAGTGTCTCCAAATCTTCAAGGCAAAAACAACGGCAGCTAATTCTAGATCATGAGTGGGGTAATTTTGCTCGTAACTCTTTAGCTGCCTAGAAGCATGCGCTATAACTTTACTCTCTTGCATCAGAACACAACCTAAACCAACTTTAGACGCATCGCAGTAAACACTAAACTTTCCTTCTTCGGTTGAGAGGGTCAATACAGGGGCTGTTGTTAACTTCAGTTTTAACGTCTGGAAGCTGTCTTCACAGGCTTCAGTCCAAGAATACTTAATGTCCTTCTTTGTCAAACTCGTCAGGGGTTTAGCTATCATAGAAAATCCCTTGATGAACTTCCTGTAATAGCCTGCCAGTCCAAGGAAGCTGCGGACTTCGCGGGTATTCTTAGGTTGAGGCCAATCCTCTACTGTCTAAATTTTGGTCGGGTCCACAGATATGCCATTAGCAGAAACTACATGGCCAAGGAAATTAACCTTATCTAACCAAAACTCACACTTAGACAGCTTGGCATAAAGTTGATGCTCCTTCAATGTCGTCAAAACTACTTTCAAATGTTCTTCATGGTCAGCCACAGTTCGGGAGTATATCAAGATATCATCTATGAATACAATCACAAACTTATCTAAATACTCACGAAACACACGGTTCATTAAATCCATGAAAGCTGCAGGGGCGTTTGTCAATCCAAACGACATGACTAAGAATTCATAATGTCCATAGCGGGTTCTGAAGGCTGTCTTTGGTATATCTCCTTCTTTAACCTTCAGTTGGTAATAACCCGATCGTAAATCTATCTTTGAAAATACCTTAGCTCCTTGCAATTGATCAAACAAATCATCAATCCTAGGTAAGGGGTACCTATTCTTGATTGTCAACTTATTTAGTTCCCTGTAGTCTATGCACATTCTAAGAGAACCATCTTTCTTCCTTACAAATAAGACTGGTGCACCCCAAGGAGAACTACTGGGGCGAATAAATCCCTTGTCAACCAATTCCTGCAGTTGGACCTTCAATTCTTTCAACTCAACAGGTGCCATACGGTAAGGATTTTTGGATACAGGTGATGCCTCAGGGTATGTATCAATTACAAATTCTATTTCCCTATCAGGTGGTATACCCGGTAAGTCATCTAAGAATGCCTCGGGAAACTCCCGGACTATAGGAATGTCCTGCAGCTCAATTTTATTCTTCACCCGATCATCTATTACACTAGCCAGGTAGCTCTCACATCCACATCTCAGCATTCGGTATATTTCTAGTGAGGATATAATTGGTATCTTGCTTATTTTAGGAATAGCTTGGAAGGAATAATGGTTATCATTTGGGGGTCTAAAATCAACTATTCCAGATCTATAACTTATCGTGGCATGATGTCTAAATAACCAATCCATCCCTAATATCACTTCATACCCTTTTATGTCAATGACAATTAATTCCACATAGAGATTCCTATCCCTTAAGGACACGACGTCACCCTTAACAATCTGTTCTGAATGTAGGGACTTCCCTGATGGTAACACGACACTATATGACCTTTCAGCTGGTAAAGGTCCTATGTTATGTTTGCATACAAACAAGGTTGATATAAACGAGTGTGTGGCCCCTGTATCTATGAGTGTATAAACGGCAAAACCACAGATCATGATAGTACCTGATATGACTGTATGCTGAACAGCTCCCTCATCTTCCATCAACGCATACACTCTGGGTACAACCCTTGCACGATTCGGGTCTGGCGGCATGGGGCAGTCTCTGACTAGGTGTCCGGTCTTGCCACACCTGAAACAGCGGCCAGAAAGCAACTTGCACTCACCAGGGTGGTTCCTCTGACATGTAGGGCACAAAGGTGCCAAAGGTCTCTTTCCTTTTTCCTGATCATCACTCTGATTGAGGGGCCTCTTTATTCCATGCTGTTGTTGCTGTGGTCCCTGTTCTGACGCGGCTGCCAACCCTTGTTCTGACGTGGTGGCGGCTGAGTGTCCTTCATGAGTTTCTTTGGTTGTTCGCGCTGTGCGTATGCTGTCATTTCTGCCTCTTCCAGCTCTAAGGCCTTAGCCGTCACATCCCCATAAGGTACATTATGTATCCCAGCAGTCTTCACCTTCATGTACAGACTTGGCTTCAGTCCTTGAACAAACTGGTAAATCTTATCTTCCTCATCCTCAATCATACGGGGAGCAAACCGTGATAAAGCATCAAATTCACATATATAATCCGTCACCGAGCCGGTTTGTCGTAGATTCATGAACTCCTTCTTCTTGTTGGCCCGAACAGTCCTATTAAAGTACTTGTCAAAGAAGGCAGTCTTGAACATCCCCCAGGTCATAGTCTCGGCATTAGCGGTGTTCTGGATCGAGTCCCACCAATGCCTTGCACTTAACTCCAAATGAAAGACAGCATAGGTGACCTTATCCCCTTCGTCAACCTTTGCATACTTAAACATGTCTTCAATCTTTCGGATCCACTCCTCAGCATGAATAGGATCTGAAACATACCCATTAAACACCGGGGGTCGAAGCCAGGTGAAAGCGCTCACCCCCATGGTCATGAGTTGCGTTAGTACTGGAGTTGCCTTGTTCTTCTCTAGCTGTCATCAGTCGTTCTATCTGGTGAGATTGGCGCATGACCAACTCAGTCAACTGAGCAATAGCATTGCTATCCTCATTGGTCTCTCTCTGTTGACCTCTAACCATCTTGGGATTCCTAGACAAATCATTACAGGCATAACTTAACTTAATGACATACATGAAATCATAAATACTTACAGTTGCTGAGGTGTGCTCAAGTGACAGTCAGTGCTGGAAGGCAGTCTGCAGAATCGGTTTTAGAACCTGGTTTTACTTTGATACCATAATTGTAACGACCCCGGCCAGGTGCCGTCACGTGATCATAATCTTTCATTAATCGTTTGCTTGACTTTTACTATTATTGCATTCACTTACCTTTTTCTCGTCAGACATCTACGTCGCGTATATTTTTCTTTCTAAACTGGGAACAGAGACGCCGAACCATTAAGGAAAACGAACCCCTTTCGTGCTCGACTTCCTATACCACGTCGGTTTAAACATTGACAGAGTCGAGCGACTAGGCTCGGTCATCGGTTTCTGGACACATTCGAGCAGGGAAGAAATGTCCCCAACCCTCTCGACATGATTCTACTCGAGTTTGCATGGGTTGCATGCGTTGGCAACCCTCAGAAATTTAGTCGTCCGGTCGTCACGTGCAACGCGCGTGACTTGCTTACATCGCCTAATGGAAGAGATCTTCCGGTAGGCACGTGGGCCTCGCGTGCTCAATTAAAACATCATCCGGTGACATCCACCGGTCACTAGACGACAAGATATCATTTACAACTTCCGGTGACGTCAGCCGACATCCACCGGTCGCTAAACGACAAAGCACATTCTACATCTACAGGTGACTAAACGACAAAACACATTCTACATCTACCAGTGACGTCATCCGGAAGACTAAACCATCAAACTCTAACATTCGACATCTGCCGATGACATCAGCCGGAAGACTAAACCATCAAACGACTTCTTCCAACAGAAGAATACCACAACCCATTCAGAATGCATATAGCGGAAGACTTAAGTAACAGATCATTTATAAGTCTATAAAATCAGTCCCTAACTCAGTAAATCAACTAGACAGTCTCAAAGCTCAACATTATAAAATAATCTCATCCTACTTAAACTTTTATATCCTTTATTATACTGAAACAAAAGAGCATTAACCAGGGGTCATCAATCGCCTTTCCAGTCCTGCACTGTCATTTTGAGCTTCCACCAGCAACCAGCCTTAAGCATCCTCTTTGAACATAGTATCCTCACCTGAACCTTCTTCACCTACACCATAAGGTTCAACTATAAGCCTAATGCTTAGTAAGGAATGCATACTGACAGATATACATGAGTGCACAAATTAAAGAACACAAGTTCATAAACCTTTCTTCATTCACATTCATTTTCATTATTTACATGACATGTATTAAGGCAGGAGACGAGGGAGGAAGAAAGGGGTACATAGTCATTTGCCTATCGCGGCAGTCATACATAATCATTTGCCTATCGCGGCAATCATAATACATCACTCGGCCTCCCCCAGTGGGAGAATTCGCGAGCCATACATATCATTAACTCGGCCTCCACCAGTGGGAGATTTCGCAAGTCATACACATCATTAACTCGGCCTCCACCAGTGGGAGATTTCGCGAGTCATACACATCATTAACTCGGCCTCCACCAGTGGGAGATTTCGCGAGTCATACACATCATTAACTCGGCCTCCACCAGTGGGAGATTTCGCGAGTCATACATAACATAGTCTTTTCCCCGCTCTGCACTTAATCTTGGTTACATTTGCTTTTCATGTTCTCAACTAAATCATAACATGGACACAGTGCATAGACATAAAGTTCATAAAGAGAAGTCATATCATAAGGACAAGCATAACATCTCGGAACCTAACATCTTCTTACTCCAATTCATCATGTCATAGTAATAGCTAATCATAGTCAACAGACTAACATCTCAATGATTTCCTAATACCCTTGCGGTGTAGGGCCCTAGTGGCCGGAAACCTTAATACATTCACTTACCTGGTTTCCTTAGCAATCCGAGCTTCTTCTCTTTAAACTTCTTCACCTAAAACATGTACATTACAGTAGTTAAAACAAAGGTCCTAATAGTTCTATTCATAAATCGTCCTAGGACTCTAATAGCTAAGATTACTCCGAATCCTCTGTTTGACACACTGCAGTCTGAAATCTGAAACTAGGTGGACAGGTTTTACCATTGATTAAATCCGAGTTGGTTACTTTGAAATGTTCAGAATCGATTAGGGATGACATTTCTACTCTCAGACTTAAAAGGGTCTTAAACTACTCGGCCACTGCTAAGAAAATTCCGAACTCAAAGGCCGAGCTGAAAGCAGAACTTTAATCACTAATAAATGACTACATTGTCCATTTCATACCTCGGGTGCGGATTTGCAGAGAAAAGCAGGCTGAAACCAGCCGTCAGCGAGGGAAGATTCTGGTAGCCGAGAGCAAAAGCTTGGGAGAGAAGGAATCGCCGAGAGGGAATGTCGGCTACAGTGGTAATAAAATGAGGTTTAAGGTTTCCATTTTCTATTTATACTCAACCCATCAATCTTAATTACAAAGCTGCCACCCAACCTAGTTTTACTTTACTTGTAATAAATTTGTCTTAACATTAAATTTAAATCATAAAGGTTAAATAAGAGGGTGACAATGAAAATGGTCAGAGAATCACCTGGCCGAAATGTCGGGTGTTACATTTATTATGTTTGGCATGCAGATAGTTTCATACGTGCATTTGATATTGTTCATGCATTGGTTTTCTTCTGTGCCATTTGGAGTTTGATACTGGAGGTAACCGTCTGGCACTCTTAGCTGGGCCCTTATGCTAGGAGTATCAGGGGGTTTTGCCCAGTTGTTGTGGTACTCCCCACGCTTGTTTGGATAGGGTATGCCCCCTGAGAATAGGCGGAATGTCGGGTACGCCCCCTGAGAATAGGCGAAATGTAGGGTACGCCCCCTGATAATAGGCGGAATGGGCTCGAAGACATGCTCGCCCAGTTACCTGACCTGGCCAGTGTCTGTTCATTGCTACCCCCGGTATGATAAGTCCACTGCATGGTCCCCTTAGGCCCAGGGTTGAGTGGTTCGTCCCTCCTGGTGTGCTCTAGCGCATGTGTCCCGGTGGCCAAGGGCTGAGTGGTTCGTCCCTTATGGTGGTTGATAAATCCACTATGTGGTCTCCTTGGGCCCAGGGTTGAGTGGTTCGTCCCTCCTGGTGTGCTCTAGCGCGTGTGTCCCGGTGGTCCAGGGCTGAGTGGTTCGTCCCTCCTGGTGGTTGACCTTTTCTCTTCTCCCTATGAGGCCTTGCCTGGTGTTATCGCTGCCTTTCTGTGTTGGTGTGGTTCGAAGGATCCGTGAGTGACCTCCCTTTTCACTGTACACCTGGATATATATTTTTATGATAGCATTATTGATGTGGGCCTATATTCACTATATATACTTATTTTATCATCAGCCCCATTAACCGTTTTTAATGGATAATAAGAAAAGAAATGAATAACATTGAAACTGGTTTTGATTTTTAAATCGTGCATTGATTTGATAAGGCATGCATCCTTGAGTGGTAGGTATAACATCCCATACTGAGTTTGTCACTCACCCCAATGACTCCCCCTCTACAGGTAAAGGAAGAAAGGCTAGGAAGTGAGCTCTGTCGTATTTGGATTTTCCGTAGAGTCTCACCTTTTATTTCCTGCAGCTTTGTACCATGTAAGACATTCGAGATTGTACCTTACTTTGGCATATAATTATTTTTATTTATCTTGTATTTCTACGATTGTTTTTACTCTCTTATATTTGTTGCTTTGAGGAGGTCCTGGATTAGTGCTAAACTTCCGCTTTTAGCCTTATGATGAGCTCCGACCTGCAAATAGGACTCAAGAACTCGAAGAAGATCGTTAGCTCCGGGTGACACAAATCCGAGAAAACCGAGAGTGGAAAATGTAAAAGAAATATCAAACGTGCTCGAAATTTAATGAAATTTTAGGTGAATCTTGTGAAGTGAGTGAGGTCTGTGCTGGTGAAAATCGTGGTCCAGATTCGTTAAGATGAAGGATTTATATAATGTTTTCCGAGAATCGGCCGGTGAGTGCTTCAATGGAGCTTCCGGCAAGAGTTTCTTCCAATGAAGATAACTCGATTCAAGGAATCGGTTAAGGCCACTCCTTGCTGTTTTCCGCTCTCAAAAGAGTGGAGAAGGAGGTGGCAAAATCCACTCCAACTAGCTACCAAGCTAGAAGAATGGTTCGGGGGCGCAACCCCTCGGTTGTTGTCAACCGAGCTTACCTGATGAGCTCCGACCTGCAAATAGGACTCAAGAACTCGAAGAAGATCGTTAGCTCCGGGTGACACAAATCCGAGAAAACCGAGAGTGGAAAATGTAAAAGAAATATCAAATTTGCTCGAAATTTAATGAAATTTTAGGTGAATCTTGTGAAGTGAGTGAGGTGTGTGCTGGTGAAAATCGTGGTCCAGATTCGTTAAGATGAAGTATTTATATAATGTTTTCCGAGAATCGGCCGGTGAGTGCTTCAATGGAGCTTCCGGCAAGAGTTTCTTCCAAGGAAGATAACTCGATTCAAGGAATCGGTTAAGGCCACTTCTTGCTGTTTTCCGCTCTCAAAAGAGTGGAGAAGGAGGTAGCAAAATCCACTCCAACTAGCTACCAAGCTAGAAGAATGGTTTGGGGGCGCAACCCCTCGGTTGTTGTCAACCGAGCTTACCTTGGAAGCTCTTTGCTCCAAGCTTCTTCTTCTATTGAGAGAGAAATCCGTGGGTGCTCATAAATCAACCAAAAAAGTTACAAACACCAATGCCATGAATATATAGACCTAATGGTGGGCTTGGGCTTGGGCTTTGGCTTTGGCATGTCTTCAACTTCAATGGGCCAAACCAAGCCACCAACTAATCCTATCATTCATCTAATCCTAACATCCATATAATCCTAACATGCATCTAATCCTAGCATGCATCTAATAAAGTTTAAACAAGAAGGCCAACGTTTGCCAATAAGTTTGAAATTTCAAAAAAGCAACAAATATTAAATCTCGGGAAGACAAATTCCCATGTGAGCATTAAAGGGCCTTTAGTCTTTCCACATGAGGAGATGCTTCGGTTGGTCAACGTCTCCAGCTTTAATCTCCCACTTCAAGTCGTCCACGGTGTCCTCCAAGTCTTCACACGAACCATGACCTACAAAAGAGACAAGTGTGTTAGTCAAATTGTGAACTCGGGTCTGGGATCGTGTAATGGGCCTACGGGGCACATCACCTTAGGTTAAACGGTAGACCTCTCCGAGGTTAATCATTTAACCTGGCGTTTCTGTTAGGTCCCCTCTCGGGTTATGACAGCCAGCCTGTACAGGATTCTTCGATACAGGCCCAGAGCCTGGATAAACATCAATAGGAAACTCGATCTCCCTATCCGGCGGTAATCCGGGAAGATCGTCGAGGAAGATCTCAGAGAATTCTTTAACTACTGGAAGGTCTTCTGGCTTTACCCCGTTAAGCAACTGAGTATTAACCACTGTAGCCAGATAAACTAAGCATTCGCCCCTAAACTATTCTCGGACCTTCATGGAATAGGAAGTAGGCTGACCCACTCGACCTATTCATTGCCTGAAATGAAAACTCTTCCTTATCCGGGGGCTGAAAAGTTACTAACCCGGATTGGCAGTCAATGGTAGCGAAATGATGACACAGCCAGTCCATTTCCAAAATCAGATTATACTGCTCTATGCCCATAACTATCAACCGGGCGTAGAGTGTGTTATTCCCCACCGAGACGACATTGCCTTAGAAAACATGATCAGATTGCATATACGCTCCCAAAGGCAGCATCATTCTATACTCATACTCTGCTAACTTAGACACTAACCTCAATCTAGTCATACAAGCAGTTGAAATGAAGGAGTGCGTAGCTTCCGTGTCTATTAAGGAAAATACTGGTACACCCATGACTAAGATAGTACCTGCTATAACAGATGGCTGAGCCTAGTCGTCGACGTCATCAAGCTCGATAAAGGCGAAGATCCTTGGCATAACTCTCCTCTAGTCTCTGCCTGGCTGTTCTAGGCCCGACTTTGGGCAATCTTTAACATAATGGCCTGTCTCTCCACACCGAAAACATCTATCTGTGCCCAATCGGCATTTCGCCGCTATACTCCTTCTGGCATTTAGGGCACCAAGGTATTTGAGTAGTCTCCTGTACTTGTTTTCCTTCGTGTAACACCCGAGATTTTTGGGTTCCCACTTACCAAGGGCATTTTAAAAAATAGAGGAATCTGTGCCCGTTTTGTGAACGAGAAGTTTTAATAGATCCCGTATAATAAATAAGGATTTCTGGTGAAGTGAGCACAATTTGGAGAGAACGAATCGTTAGTTAAATAACAAAATAATTGACAAAACTAATAGAAAATCAATTGGAAGGGCAGAATGGTAATTTTCCAAGCCAAATTAATTAAAAAACTTCACAACTTCTTTCCCCTCCCACGATTTTTCATTCTGCTATTTGTTCCTCCAGAGGGTTCCAGGCGATTCCCTTCTCCCTCTCGCGCGATTCCACTTCCGGTGACGAACGACTTCCTTCCGATGATCGATCCTTCACATTTCTTCTCCAAAAACAACCCTTAGGTAAGATTCTATGCTTAAGGACGTTGTTGTACAAGTTTTGGAGTTATTATTAACTAGGGTTTCATTTAAGGTTTTATCGAAATTGATGGTTTATGTTAAAAATGGATGGGTTTGCGGTATTTGTGACTCTAGTGTATTTATTGGCGATTATTGGAAGTAGTTGGTTAATCTATTGGTGAAAGTTGGAGATTTTGAAAGTTCGATGATTTAAACTCGATTCTAATGTCGTGGGTTGTGAAATGTTCTAGGTGGACCAGCTCAAAACGAGAAGCTCTGCGTGCTAAGGACGCAATGTAAGTTTTCGAGACTTTTTGGCCGATTTGGCCTACACCATGGATGAGCTTTGTTGATCAAGGATAATTGGTGAATTTGTTGTTTAAGTGTAGGTTGGATGGGTAGTTTAGAAGAATTGTGTGTTAGAATGTTTTTAATTAGGTTCTATGTATTGTTTATGTTTTCCTTACTTTTATTGTACAAATCCATGTCCATGCATCATGTTTTACGAACTAGCATGAAAAATTAATTTCCGCAAATGTTTTTCATGAAAAGAAACGCTAAATGAAAAGATATTAAATGCATGTAATCTGGTCAAGTCCGGGGTGGGGTTCAAACATGGCTGTCCTGAGAAAATGAGCATGTTTTCCCCCCGGAAGATGGAAAGGGCTATCTAACGGCGAGATGTGCCCTTTCTGTAGTATCCGGCTTGTACGGATTTCATATTATAATATATATGTTGGCATTTTCGTAAATATGTCAAATCAAACCTGTTTTACAAAAAGGAAGCGCCATTATGATCCTAATTATTAATTGGAATTTTATGGAATTTACGAGAATTTTCGGAGTAATAACGCTATATTCCGAGTAATTAAGTTTCTCATAATACAAAGGACATTTTAGTAAAAATAGTAAACGAGGTCCGATTTGCGAATGGACAGTTTTAATAAATCCCAAATAATAAGTTGGACTTATTGGTGAAATAAGAAAATTTGGAGAAAACGAGTCGTTAGTCAATTAACGAAACAAAAGACGAAACTAATATAAAAACTATAGGAGGGCAAATTGGTAATTAACCAAACCAAATTTATTAAAACAATAACTTCTCCTTTTCTTCTCCTTCACTCCACGAATTTTCCAGTGACTCCTCCCCTGCGATTTCTCTTCCATCGGCGTTCTCTCTCTTCCGACCTCCGATTCGTCCTCCAATCGTTCCGTTTTCTTCACGCTTTCTCCTCCAATCAACGCTCTAGGTATGATTCTAAAGTTTTAGAGCGTTAAATTTTGAGTTTCATAGAGTTAAACCAATTAGGGTTCATTTAGGGTTTCGATTAAAAATCGAGATTTAGCGTTCGAAATCGATAGATTGTAGTAGATTACGAATGTATAGGACGTATTGAACGTTATTGGACAAAGTTAGAGTGATTTGTGAGAAATGTTAAAATTGGAGAATTTTCGGGTTTTTTCGGAAAACTCGTTAATTGAAATTTTTAAACTATCGAGCGTTAGTCGTCGTTTAAATACTTAGATTAATTAGGTTAAGATTTTAAGAAAATTCCTTAGGTAAGGTTTTGGTTAAATTTGGACGTTTAGAAGTTTAAACTCGTTTTAACGATAAACGTTGTGTTTTGCTTCAGACAAACAACGCTCGTGGATGGAGCTTGAGCTGCTTTGGACACGAGGTAAGTTCTCGTGATCTTCTCTAGCCGATTGGCCTACACCGTACGTCGAGGTCGTCTCGAGGAGTTTTGGTGATGCGTCTATTTAATTTTGCTTGGTTGGGTAGTTAGGAATAGTTCTTTTATAGGTTACATTCTTAATTGATTTTTGTCTTGATGGTACATATGTGGTTGTTTACTTTAAGATATAAACTGTTCACTGCATCACATGTTTAAAAGAAAAGCATGAAAATGAATTTCCGCACATTGTTTTAAAGATAATCCAAAGAATAAAATCGGCCGTAAAGGGTTACAGTTTACCGGCCGAAAGGCTTACAGGCCGAAAGGCATACAGTTTAAAGGTCACGCGAGGTGGGGCTCAGGCACGGCTGTACGTGTTGTAAGCGTGTACCCCCTCCTCTAGCTGGAAAGAGTAGTCCGCCCGCTGGATGAGCTCTCTCTGGTTAGGGGGATAGGATCTCGGTGACACTTACAGTGCATAGCACAGCATAGCATAGCATAGCATTTGCATTTACGAGCCTTACTGAGATTTTTATCTCATAGTGTGTTGTATGGTGTAGGTGATTAAGAGGAGACAGGTGAGGATGAGATTCCTCCTCTTGAGACATGAGTCTAGTTGATGAATGATGGTTGCGATGGTGTGCTGGCGCAATCGACGCTTAACCGACCCGTGGGGAAGTATGTATAGATTTTAAAGGTTTTTGGGATTTTTTGGGCTGACAATTGTATAGACATTTAGGATGCTTGGTTCTGGTAGGGGATAGGTTTACTTTTGAAGTTTTAAACGTTTTGAAAACCTGTTTATAAACTGCTTTGGTAAAGTTTAAATTGAATTGTAAGTGATTTTTAACAGGAGGAAATGTTTAAGTTTTAAACATATCCACGCGGTTTGTTTTCATGAAAATAGGTTATGTTTTAAATGTGTTTCGAATCATTATTTTGGGGCGATTGGTAAAATGAGATTTTTGAGTGAGTATGTTTGATGATTTTGTTAGTGAAATGGTGAAGGAGGTGTAAAGTGTATAGAGAAGATTAAGGGAAGAGAAAGATAGAAGAAAAAATGAGAGAAGAAGGGAAAGAAAAAGGAGAGGGGGCAGAGGGGTTGGCGACAATTCGCTGTAACGCCCCGAGTTATCTGAACCCGGTTCGCTACTCATTACTTGATCATAACTAAGAAATTTCAAATAAATTTAAAACTTCATTCGACATTCAAAATTTGACATTTTCTAAACGTTCAAAACATTTGAAAACTTTGCAGCGGAAAATTATTTAAAACTACAATGGGGATTTAACTAGCTGTGAAAATATTGTTGGAAAGGTTAATGGAAATGTTTAAAGTATTCGGTCAAGAGAAAATAAGGTTTTAAATGATGGACTACTCAAGGAATTACAAAAGTCGAATTCATCTGCCGACGACAAAGTCAACGGAAGGAAACGGAACGAGGTTCCTGCCGATGACGTCACGAGTTGAACTCGTCTGCCGACGACTAGTCAACGGAAGGAGCAGAAGCAGAAAACCAAAGGCTTCTGCCGATGACGTCTACACAACTTCACCCACAACTTCATCTGCCGATGAAATCATGGTAACTTCACACACCACTCCATCTGCCGATGAAGTTAACATAACTTCATCTGCCGATGAAGTCAGCGCAATTTCAACTCTCAATAGACAAACACACGTCATCTTCCGATAACAACAATATGACTCCACGCCTTCCGATTCGCTAAACGACAAACGGGTTACTCTACACCTTCCGATTCGCTAAACGACAAACGGGTTTCTCCCTCTTCCGATGGAATGGACTACACCTGCCGACACGTGCTACTCACGTAACTCCTTAAAGCATCTACTGATAGACTTTAAAATTTACATCTTCCGATGGCTTTTCTGAAGACATCTTCCGATAGAATTTAAAATTTACTCAACATCTACCGACAGATATCATCTGTCGATAGAGAGCAAAACAACAACTCTAATCGCTTCACTTGCAAATCCAGTAATAAACCAACAGAATACTAAATTCAGAGAAAACTAAGAATACTTTTGAAAACTTCAAGTAACTCATTCTTGCTAAAACTAACCAGAGACAATCCAAACCTTTGTGTCACTAGAAACTCATAAGTACTATCTTGAAATCCCAACAGAATATCGTTATCAGAAAAGAAACTCAAAAGCGAATTCCAAAACATTAAAATTTCTACTGTCATGAAAGCTCAGTATAATAAATTTGAAATACTGTCAATTAATCTTTGTTAGTCAATGACACCAGTCAAACCGCCCCATCAGATGCCTGACCGTTGCACAGCCGTGCTCCACCAACCTCATCTACTCGGTTATGCTCTCAGGGAAATCACCTGCTGTATCCTCAACACCTACATATCTAAACTCATCTATTAGCCTAATGCTAAGCAAGTAAAGCATTAATGAAATGTATGCTGAAACATAAACCCTGATCATGCAGTTTCTAATTTTCTCAACTCAGTTGTGCATCGTTCATAAACTGGTCTGATCCCTAAGTTCCCTTGGGAGTGGGATCGGTTCTCCCAATGTAATAAATCCTCTACTCAGTTAAGGGGCTGGATTACTTCCCTTAACAGCTAATACAGATCCCTTAATTCCCTTGGGAGTGGGATCGGTTCTCCCAATGTAATAAATCCTCTACTCAGTTAAGGGGCGGATTACTTCCCTTAACAGCTACTCTGTTTCATTCAATTCATACTCATCATAACCTTGCACATAAATTCATTTTCGTAATTCTTCAAAAACTTAATGCATGACATAAAGAAAAGAAACACTCAAACATGCATAAACCTACTGTTTTGTGATGTAGGCCCGAAGGCTCACACATTACTTTACTTACCTGGCTCCTGGAAATCGCTCGGCTATATGCTACTCCAAAAATCTGCTCACCTAAAACCATTGACAGATTATGGATTAGATCTCCACTAAACTTTATCTAACTACTGAAGTCTAAGGAAGCCAGTTTGGGGCTCTACTGATTAAGCATTCCCGATACATCACTAAACCCCAAAACCCAAAGCTCTCACCCGCAGCTTATCGAAGATACATACATTGCAATCCTTCAGCTACCCTAGCACTAGAACGGCAAGTAGTTGATTCAAAACTCACCTTGGTTGGGGAAAACCGGAGGGGAAATCGCCCAGAGGTAGTCTGCTTGAGCTGAGAGGTAAGAGTAATAAAACAGTGGCGGCTAAACCTCACTAAACCTTTCCTTAAATACCTTATCCACAATATAAATTCGCAATTACCATCTTGCCTCTGCCTAGTCATTTACAACCTAATCAACATTTCACTAAATTTTAACCATAAAAATTATATACCACCGTTTAATAACTTATTTTGATTTATTGAAACCGGGTGCTACAATCTACCCTCCTTAAAAGAATTTTGTCCTCAAAATTCAGTACCTGAATAACTCCGGATGTTGATCCATCATGTCTTGCTGGCGTTCCCAAGTTGTCTCCTCCAAGTTCTGGTTGTGCCATAAGACTTTCACTAGTGGCACTTCTTTGTTGCGCAATACCTTCACTGCATAATCTAGAATCTTTACTGGCTTTTCTTCATAGGTGAGTGTAGGTTGAATCTCAATGTTCTGCTGTTCAACGACATGAGTTGGATCCCGTATACACTTCTTTAGCATAGAGACATGGAACACATCATGTATTCCTTCCATAGAAGCTGGTAGCTGTAATTGATAGGCTGCTTTCCCAACTCTCTTCAGGATAGTGAACGGTCCAATAAATCTGGGGTTCAACTTTCCTCTTTTTCCAAATCTCACGACTCCTTTGAAAGGTGACACCTTAAGGAAAACTTCATCCTCTACTTCAAATTCCAGTTCTCTTCTCCTCTTGTCTGTATAGCTTTTCTGTCGGCTTTGAGCTGTCAAAATTCTCTGTCGGATGAGGGCAATCTTCTCCACTGTTTGCTGCCTGATATCAGGACCTAGTAGTTGTGCTTCACCAACTTCATCCCAGTACAAAGGTGATCTGCATTTTCGTCCATATAATGCCTCATACGGTGCCATTCCTATTGTCGCCTGAAAACTGTTGTTGTAAGAGAACTCTACCAATGGTAAATACTTACTCTAAGATCCTTGAAAATCTAATATGCACGCTCGGAGCATATCCTCTAAGGTCTGAATAGTTCTCTCGGATTGTCCATCTGTTTGAGGGTGAAAGGCTGTGCTAAAGTTAAGTTGTGTTCCCATAGCCTTATGCAAACTTTTCCAAAACTTAGATGTAAATCTAGAGTCTCGGTCTGAAACTATAGTGCTTGGAACTCCATGCAATCTAATGATCTCTTGCACATACAACTCTGCTAGTTGATCCATCAAATATGTTATCTTAATAGGCAGAAAATGGGCTGATTTGGTCAAACGATCAACTATTACCCAAATTGCATCGTGTCCTTTTGCTGTTCTAGGCAATCCTGTAACAAAATCCATTGTCACTTGTTCCCACTTCCATTCCGGAACTGGTAGGGGTTGCAATGTTCCTGCAGGCCTCTGATGTTCAGCTTTGACCTGCTGGCAGACCAAACACGACTCCATGTACTCCGCCACACATCTTTTCATACTTGGCCACCAAAAATGCTGCTTGAGATCTCTGTACATCTTAGTACTTCCAGGATGAATAGAGAGTCTAGAAGAATGAGCCTCGGATAGAATTTCCTTTCGAAGCTCGACATTAGCTGGAACAAACCATCTATTTCTAAACTTAAGGATTCCATCAGCCGAGCAGTTGAAATCTGTCTTGACAGTAGAATCTATGTACAGCTTATACTTATTGCATTCAGCGTCATTCATTTGAACTTCCTTTATTCTCCCCAAAATAGTAGGCCTCAAAGATATGGCCGAAAGCATGGCTGACACGCTAGATACTGCTTCAAGGTTAAACCTTAGGAATTCAGTCTCTAAGGCTATCGGTATGTCTAGAATCAACGTAGAAACCGATGGAGTCACCCTGCTCAAAGCGTCTGCCACTACATTCGCTTTGCCGGGATGATACTTAATCTCAAAGTCATAGTCTTTTACAAATTCCAACCATCTACGTTGCCTCATGTTTAGCTCCTTCTGTGTGAAAATGTACTTCAGACTCTTATGATCTGAAAATATTTCGCAAGTTTGTCCATACAGGTAGTGCCTCCAAATCTTTAATGCAAAAACCACTGCAGCTAATTCTAAGTCATGAGTAGGATAATTCTTCTCGTGCACTTTTAATTGCCTAGATGCATAAGCTATAACTTTTCCGTCTTGCATCAAAACACAGCCTAAGTCCAATTTTGGAAGCATCGCAATAAATACTAAACTTACCATTTTCAACAGGAAGGGTTAGTATAGGTGCATTGGTCAATTTCTGCTTTAAGGTTTGGAAACTGAACTCACACTTATCAGTCCAAATATACTTTACATTTTTCCTTGTTAACATTGTGAGGGGTGTGGCAATCTTCGAAAACCCCTCAATGAACTTTCTGTAGTACCCTGCTAGTCCAAGAAAGCTCCTGATATCTGTAGCATTCTTCGGTTGGGGCCATTCCTTAACTGCTTGAACTTTAGCTGGATCGACAGATATTCCATCACCAGAGATCACGTGACCAAGAAAGTGAACTCTGTCCAACCAAAATTCACACTTGGAAAACTTAGCATAAAGTTGGTGTTGTCTTAGTAACTCCAACACCAAACCCAAATGCCTTGCATGCTCGTCCTCAGTTTTAGAGTAGATTAGGATGTCATCAATGAATACAATAACAAACTTATCTAAATACTCACGAAACACCCTATTCATGAGATCCATGAAGGCTGCTGGTGCATTTGTCAAACCAAAAGACATAACCAAAAACTCATAGTGTCCATACCTTGTACGAAAAGCAGTCTTTGGGATGTCTTCAGATTTAACCTTCAATTGGTAATAACCGGACCTTAAGTCAATCTTAGAGAAAACTCTCGCACCCTTAAGTTGGTCAAATAAGTCGTCAATCCTCGGTAGAGGGTACTTATTCTTGACAGTTAACTTATTCAATTCTCTATAATCAATGCACATACGCATTGATCCATCCTTCTTCTTGACAAAGAGGACAGGTGCACCCCACGGTGAGAAGCTTGGGCGTATGAATCCCTTCTCCAACAAGTCCTCCAACTGTTTCTTTAAGTCTTTAAGTTCTGTTGGTGCTAGTCTATATGGATTCTTAGATACAGGCTCGGCGCCTGGGTAAACATCCACAACAAATTCAATTTCCCTATCTGGTGGCAAGCCAGGAAGGTCATCTAAGAATACTTCAGGAAAATCTTGAACAACCAAGACATTTTGGGGACTTGATCTTCCTAAATGTTGTGTGTCTAAAACGCTGGCCAAAAAGCACAAATACCCTCTACACAGGAAGGTCTAGTGTCAATGGAAGTCATCACAGACATCACCTCACTCTTCCTTGAGGCCTGAAAGGTATGTTTCAAATTACCAGGGGGTTGGAAACTAACTATTCCAGTCCTACAATCAATTGTGGCATAATGTTTAAACAACCAATCCATTCCTAGGATTACATCAAATCCCATTATGTCCATAATAATGAGATCGGCAGGTAAATTCATGTTCCCTACCAATACATTGCTATCAGGAATTACTTGGTTAGAGTGCATATGTTCACCAGAGGGTAAGGCAACATCAAATACATGCACAGTAGAGGTAAGCTTTACATCTAACTTATCAGCAAATGTCAATGCTACGAATGAATGTGTTGCACCAGAATCTATCAATGTAAAAGCGGGTAGGGAATTGACCAGTATAGTACCTGACACCACAGCAGGCTGCTCATCATCGCCTGGCTCAACCATGGAGAATATTCTTGGCTTAATCACAGCAGGGCCATTCTTCAAGGCCGGACAGTCTCTGTTAAAGTGACCAACCTTGCCGCAGTAGAAACACCGAGTGACTCTGGGCCTCGGGCAATCTCTGAAAGCATGCCCAACTTCATCGCAATTGAAACACTTTCCCGATCCAAACCTGCATTCACCCAAATGACTTTTCAGACACTTCGGACACTGGGGATACTTCTGACTATCCGGTACTTTCCTCCTTGATCTTTGGCTATTCTGGCCTTCATTCGGCCTCTTCATCCCTCTCTGTTGTTGTGGTTGAACAAACCTTTGTGGGACTTCCTTTGTTCCAGCACACATCCTTTCAGCCTCTTCCACTTCCAGAGCAATGGACACTACTTCACTTAACGCCAAACCTTTAATACCGCAAAATTTAACTCCTCGGTAAATTCCTGGTTTCAGTCCATGCACAAACTTGAACACCTTATCCTCGTCTTTGTGAGCAAAGTGTCCAGCAAACCTGGACAGGGACTCAAACTGCCTACTATACTCGGCCACAGACCCTGTCTGCTTCAAGTTCAGAAACTCCAACTTCTTTGCAGTTGGACGGTGCTATTGAAATACTTCCCGTAGAAAATGTCTTTGAATCGTGACCATTGCATTGTCAAAACATCTGTGGTGGTTTCTATTGTCTCCCACCAGAGCTGAGCTTCTCCAGCCAAATGAAAGGTTGCCAATGTGACTTTCTCTTCTTCTCCTATGTTGGCACACCTGAACATACTTTCAATCTTCCTAAGCCATCCCTCAGCAATGACTGGATCGAGGAATGTCCATCAAATGTGGGTGGTCTCAGTCTCCGGAATCTATCTCCAGAATGTTCACTGTTAGAACCTGAGTTAGCACTTCCTTGTGCTTCCCGATTCAACAGCACTCCTAATTGATCAGATTGTTGACGCACAATATCAGTCTGCTGACGCATTAATTCTGTCAGCTGCCTAATTACACTAGAGTCCTCCTCACTGTCTAGGACTTGGTATCTCTCTGGTATTCTTGGTCTTCCTGGGCGCCTAGCCATTTTACTAATTTCCTGCACAGGGTTAACTACTCTCATAAACATTTTATAACTAAAGCTAACATAAACACTTACAGTTGTTGGAGTACTTCCATGCAACGATTGGCACTGATGAGTAATCTTTTGAACGGTTTAACTGAATGTCTCTGATACCATACTGTAACGCCCCGAGTTATCTGAACCCGGTTCGCTACTCATTACTTGATCATAACTAAGAAATTTCGAATAAATTTAAAACTTCATTCGACATTCAAATTTGACATTTTCTAAACGTTCAAAACATTTGAAAACTTTGCAGCGGAAAATTATTTAAAACTACAATGGGGATTTAACTAGCTGTGAAAATATTGTTGGAAGGTTAATGGAAATGTTTAAAGTATTCGGTCAAGAGAAAATAAGGTTTTAAATGATGGACTACTCAAGGAATTACAAAAGTCGAATTCATCTGCCGACGACAAAGTCAACGGAAGGAAACGGAACGAGGTTCCTGCCGATGACGTCACGAGTTGAACTCGTCTGCCGACGACTAGTCAACGGAAGGAGCAGAAGCAGAAAACCAAAGGCTTCTGCCGATGACGTCTACACAACTTCACCCACAACTTCATCTGCCGATGAAATCATGGTAACTTCACACACCACTCCATCTGCCGATGAAGTTAACATAACTTCATCTGCCGATGAAGTCAGCGCAATTTCAACTCTCAATAGACAAACACACGTCATCTTCCGATAACAACAATATGACTCCACGCCTTCCGATTCGCTAAACGACAAACGGGTTACTCTACACCTTCCGATTCGCTAAACGACAACGGGTTTCTCCCTCTTCCGATGGAATGGACTACACCTGCCGACACGTGCTACTCACGTAACTCCTTAAAGCATCTACTGATAGACTTTAAAATTTACATCTTCCGATGGCTTTTCTGAAGACATCTTCCGATAGAATTTAAAATTTACTCAACATCTACCGACAGATATCATCTGTCGATAGAGAGCAAAACAACAACTCTAATCGCTTCACTTGCAAATCCAGTAATAAACCAACAGAATACTAAATTCAGAGAAAACTAAGAATACTTTTGAAAACTTCAAGTAACTCATTCTTGCTAAAACTAACCAGAGACAATCCAAACCTTGTGTCACTAGAAACTCATAAGTACTATCTTGAAATCCCAACAGAATATCGTTATCAGAAAAGAAACTCAAAAGCGAATTCCAAAACATTAAAATTTCTACTGTCATGAAAGCTCAGTATAATAAATTTGAAATACTGTCAATTAATCTTTGTTAGTCAATGACACAGTCAAACCGCCCCATCAGATGCCTGACCGTTGCACAGCCGTGCTCCACCAACCTCATCTACTCGGTTATGCTCTCAGGGAAATCACCTGCTGTATCCTCAACACCTACATCACAAAACTCATCTATTAGCCTAATGCTAAGCAAGTAAAGCATTAATGAAATGTATGCTGAAACATAAACCCTGATCATGCAGTTTCTAATTTTCTCAACTCAGTTGTGCATCGTTCATAAACTGGTCTGATCCCTAAGTTCCCTTGGGAGTGGGATCGGTTCTCCCAATGTAATAAATCCTCTACTCAGTTAAGGGGCGGATTACTTCCCTTAACAGCTAATACAGATCCCTTAATTCCCTTGGGAGTGGGATCGGTTCTCCCAATGTAATAAATCCTTTACTCAGTTAAGGGGCGGATTACTTCTCTTAACAGCTACTCTGTTTCATTCAATTCATACTCATCATAACCTTGCACATAAATTCATTTTCGTAATTCTTCAAAAACTTAATGCATGACATAAAGAAAAGAAACACTCAAACATGCATAAACCTACTGTTTTGTGATGTAGGCCCGAAGGCTCACACATTACTTTACTTACCTGGCTCCTGGAAATCGCTCGGCTATATGCTACTCCAAAAATCTGCTCACCTAAAACCATTGACAGATTATGGATTAGATCTCCACTAAACTTTATCTAACTACTGAAGTCTAAGGAAGCCAGTTTGGGGCTCTACTGATTAAGCATTCCCGATACATCACTAAACCCCAAAACCCAAAGCTCTCACCCGCAGCTTATCGAAGATACATACATTGCAATCCTTCAGCTACCCTAGCACTAGAACGGCAAGTAGTTGATTCAAAACTCACCTTGGTTGGGGAAAACCGGAGGGGAAATCGCCTAGAGGTAGTCTGCTTGAGCTGAGAGGTAAGAGTAATAAAACAGTGGCGGCTAAACCTCACTAAACCTTTCCTTAAATACCTTATCCACAATATAAATTCGCAATTACCATCTTGCCCCTGCCTAGTCATTTACAACCTAATCAACATTTCACTAAATTTTAACCATAAAAATTATATACCACCGTTTAATAACTTATTTTGATTTATTGAAACCGGGTGCTACATTCGCCTAGGAGGGCGATCTGGTCGCCAGATGGTCGCCACAAATGTGGCGACTGATCGCCACTGGCGATTTGCAACAGGCGACTGGTCGCCTGTTGCAAACGCCTAAGGGCGATTATTCGCCCCAATTATGGGCGAATAATCGCCTTTGCATATTGGGGCGAAATTCCATTTCGCCCCTGGCGACGGTTTTTAATTAATTTAAGTATTAATTAAATGGTTTTAAGTTTTATTTAAATTGTTTTAAAAGTTAGAACTCAATTCTGATTTCGATTCTGGTTTTGATTTCGGTTTAGGTTCCGCTTAGAGTTTATTTAAAGTATATATAAAAACAAATATAGTACGGAAATTGGGTACAGTATTAGGGTTGTGACATTTATGGTATCAGAGCCCCCGGGTTTTAAAATCGGTTCTGTAGACTGCTCGACAGCACAGCCACTACGCGGACATTCTTCATCAACTGTAAGTATGTTATAGCTTTATTTGATTTCTCTTTCTTAGAGTATTTGTTTAAACTTTTGTATAGGTATTTCATAAATATGGTGCGTCCACGAAATGACCGAGATGACCGAGATGATACGATCGACACCCTTAAGGATTTTATTGCCCAGCAGTCTCAGCATATGGAGCGACAAGCTCAGCAAATGGAGAGACAGTCTCAGCAGCTGGGCACCTTAATTGACCGCGAGGGCATTAGAGCTCTGGAGGCGGCGACTCCTAGCAACAAAGGATGGAGTGTTTTCAGAAACTCCAGCCCCCTATATTTAATGGACAATCTACGGACCCATCTTCAGCCGAGGAGTGGATTCGCACTATGGAGGACATGCTGGCGTATGCTAGCATAGAGGACGGAGTGAAGGTTGCATTGGTGACCTATCACTTGGCACTGGACGCTCGGTTTTGGTGGGATTCCATCAAGACGACCACGGATGTGACGATTATGGGTTGGGAGCGATTCAGAGATTTGTTTTATGACATGTATTTCAGCCATACCGTACGAGAAGCGAAGATGGTTGAGTTTATGCAGTTACGGCAAGTTGGTACGATTGCCGAGTATGTGAGGAAGTTTGAAGCCCTTTCTAGATTTACGCCACGTCAGGTCAGCATTAACGAGGACAAGGTACGCCGATTCTTACAGGGACTTAGCCAGGAGTTCTGGATGCGCCTTACTATATCTGGGGTACGGAATGTATCCTATGACGAGATTGTGGCCAGGGCGCTTGACATAGAGGCAGTTGACAGAGATTCTGTTAAACCGAGGGAGCCAGCTAAGGGCTTCTTCCGAGAGATTCGCCCTCAGTCACGAGGTTAGCAGCCTAGAGCACAGCCCTAGCAGCAGCAAAGAGGTGTTAAAAGACCTCTAGAGGGAGAAAATGATCAAGGGAAAGGCAAGCAGGTACGGGGGGCTCCTCAGGTACCTATTTGTCCTAAATGCCAGAGGGGGCACAGTGGCCCGTGCAGATTAGGCATGAATGTGTGCTATTGGTGTGGAGAACAAGGCCATTTTATTAAAGACTGCCCGTA
The DNA here is from genome assembly GCA_022432975.1 of Begonia masoniana. NCBI lineage: Eukaryota > Viridiplantae > Streptophyta > Magnoliopsida > Cucurbitales > Begoniaceae > Begonia > Begonia masoniana. Next base: position 10,305,310 of record CM039509.1, read on the forward strand.
GCAGGGTCGAAGTAAGTCAGGCGGTGATCAAAAGAGAGTCATGCCCAGGATCTTCGCATTTATAGAGCCTGGAGATGTTGATGACGAGGATCAGCCTGCCGTGATAGCAGGTACTATTCTGATTATGGGCACAACTGTATTTTCTTTGTTAGACACGGGGGCTACGCATTCTTTTGTTTACACTGCTTGTGTGTCTAGATTGAAGCTTGCGCCTGAGTTAGCAGAGTGTGAATATAGTGGTGGCTACCTCGGTGACGTATGCAGTTCTGGGTCGTGTTGTCCAGGGCAATACTCTCTCGATGGGACAACCACCC